>QGMI01000152.1:0-55752 GCA_007821535.1 Lachnellula occidentalis | reverse complement strand
TCATGTGCCGTTTGGGGGAAGGAGTTGATAACTTGATATGTTTGTTGATTTACGGCTTAGGTGGTGAATGAAAAATATGCATAGATTGTTTATGCGTAAGCGTCGTTGATTGGAACCGAGCCGCCCCTCTGTTTTCTTTGCGTTGGGGGAGAGGGTGTTTCTCTTGGCCTTCATTGTTGATCGAGGGGTGGGGAAGAGGGGTTTCTCTTTAGCCTTTATTATTGACCGAGGGGATGGGTGGGCTTTTGTTTTTCTATAATACGTTTTCTCTCTGTTTTTCTTGTAGGTTTATGCTTCGTGTGCGTATGGGTATACTGGTATATTCCCATCTAGCTGGAACGAACTTCTGTTGGCGATATGATACGAGGGGGAATGGATGCGGGAGGTGAGGGGTTCAAAGTGATGGAAAGGGGGAATATGATATAGACTTTGGGATTATCAGAAGGCAGGCAGGCAGGCAAGTGAGTTGGGTAGATGAAAAGGAACCATTGGGATGATATGGATAGTGTATGAATGTGTGTGCATGTGTATGGGGCGGGTAGTGAGTTGAGTTACTTTGGAATGGAGGTGGAGGTGGAGGTGAAGGATGAGGATGGGGGGTTTGAGGGGGTGGCATGCATTCTGTTATGTAGATGAGTAGAGTGGATGAGCGAGAAGGCTGGCTGGGCGACAAAAGACGAAAACTTGAAAGATCTATGGCAAGAGATACGAAATAATACAAATAGGAGTGAGGCGAACTTGGACACTAATAGCAGAGAAGATATACTGGTGGATGACAGTCCTGATTTGATTGATGCGATTAATATAGTAAGGATGAAGGGTAAGAGGATTTTGACATTGTATGTCGAAGACGGATGAGCAAGGGGGTAGTATAATAGATAGCCTGTTACTACGACTGGAGTTATACAAGAGGAATGAGAATTTAGTATAAATCTGCTACCATCTACCATCAGCCACACACCACACAGTGGCTGAACAACTTCTTATCCCATGTCATGTTTACGGTTCACAGTAAGTATACAATAAAACATACTGTATATACACAATCACATGATTAGCTCCAGGTCCTGCCCAATTCCCTGGTAGCTGAGTAGATCGATGATCGATGACCAGGGTCGTCAGTGACCTGTGTAACATGACGTTCTCTACTCTCCTTTCCAGTTAGCATCTGATTTGTGATGTGTCGGATTGGGCGAGATCAGATGATGGGGCAGGAGGTAAGGGTGAGGACGGATAGACACATGCGGATGGAATGAAATGCCTTCGGAGGCTGCCGGTTCTACTAAATGGGGAAAGACAAGTACAAGGGGTTTGGGTGGTTTGGGTGGTTCGGACTTGGTGAGCTGTCAGATGCGAGTTCCCAGTCCGCTTGAGCCTTGAGCTTGAGTCTTGAGCCTTGAGCCTGGAAGCCTTCACCGCTTGAGATGTGTCCAAGGAGATGTTTCTGAGATCATGTCTAGATTCTGGTCTGTATGTTGAAGGGACAGGTGTTTGAGTGATACATCTACATGTAATTTAGATAAGATACATGCTGGTGGAGATGTATATGGATATGATGATTGGGTTATTGTTCAGCAGTGCAACGCGAGATTCGATATGCGAGGAGTTCGGGCATTTATTGGGCTCGTGTGTGCCAATCAGAGGCCGAGCTTATGACGTGCAGGAACATGTGGCGGCATGCGTCCGTCAATTCAAGGCAGAGCACTACGGCCGAGGGAGAACTCCAGCAGAGGAATACGGTATACGGCCGAGGGGAGAGGCTAGAGACGCAGACGCGTCTAGGTACATAGGTACCTAATGTAAGGTACCGTACTTCCTCATGAGATGCAAATGGTGACTCTTCATCCTATGGCGGCCGCCCTCTTGTTGTCTTTGAGCAATGCCGGATTCTGAATGGCTGATATTAGGTTTGTATCTTGGTAATCCTCTTACCTGAAGCCGTTGGGCATAGAGTTGGCTTTCTCTAGTGGCTTTACCATTGTCGAATGAGGCATGGAGAACAAGGAAGTCTGGATTTGTTGATGTGGGCTTGGAGATGTGGTCATCCTTGAAAATATACTTTTCTTCGAATCTTAATCGCCAGACGGCATGGAAGATGAGATTTCATACTCGGTGTGCATTGCCAGCACGCGAGTCTCACTCAGTCTCGAGCCTTTAGGTGGTCAAGGTGTGATGTTTTGAAACTCGTGTATCTGGTGAGGCGCTGGGAAGTCGGGACGTGAGGTCCTATAAAAAGACTGCTCTATTATTTAAAGTAAATACTTCGTAATGATCAAACGATCAAATGCCAAAAGGGGCACTTCTGGTTCGCTTACATAAATAATAGGTAGGGATTCTTATTAGGGTCCGGGAGAATCGGCACTACGGTCATCCACATGGCGTCATCGTGCAAAGATTTAATTTGCATCGCACTCGTAGGGCGTATAACCGGAAGCCAATAATGAAGCTTTTCGGAGAATAACTCCATAACTCCATGTACAGATGGTTGGTATGGTGTTGAAGTGGGAAGGATAGGAATTATACCTAGGTAGATATGTCTTGCTTCTCGTCTCTTCTCTCCTCTTCTCTTCTTCTCTCTTCAGAGTCCTCACTTCATCTCCTCACTTCTCGTTCACTTCCGTCCCTGGCCCTGGCAGTACGGTACTGTTATTTAGCATTCATCAGCCAGCCCCTCTCTTCCCTTCCCCCCTCCTTCCTCATTCCATACTGAGTAAGAGGCTTGCTTTCCTTCCGTATGCCCGCTTCTGCTGCTGAAAAAGAAGGCTTGTCCTAGAACTTCCATGCTTTGCTTGCATGTACGGTAGCTGGTTCCTGTTCTCAGTCCTGTCTGTCTCTGTTCTGCTCTGCTCTGCTTCCAATTGCTCTACTGTACGGAAACTGTGTCTGATCCGAGGAACCGTACCGCGACGGACTGCCTGGTGGATCCAGCCCCATCCATGACACAGCTCCCGTTGTAGCTGCTGACCAAAGGTGTTTTTTAACGCGCACTAAGGGAATTATGACTTTGTAATGTTGACAAGTTCACGGGACACGGCTGGGTCTGGTCTTGGGTTGTTGATGATATTATAAGCATCATTCGCTGTAGAGTATTATGCGGAATGGAACATGGGAAAAACAGACGCGCGCGCGCAGGCTCAGCGAATAGAAGTGGCCACGACGCCTAATTCATCATATTCCGCGCTCATATAGGTGCGAGGTAGGGAACCCAACCCCTAAGCTGACAGTACAAGCAAGCCCCAGCAATAACCCATAACGATCCAGTAATGGGCCTGTCTTTGACCTCATCCATACTGAAGCTGGCACTGCACTGCACTGCACTGCACTGCACTGTAATGTACATGGAAATGATAGTAATTATGGTTTACTGGTAACATGCCATCCATCTGCTGCTCCCTGCAAGTCAAGTAACCCAACCCGTGAGTCTGCAGCATGCACTTGCATATCGCAGTGCTTGGTACAACGGTTTGAGGTCATTCAGTACGAACAGGTCTGCTCAGTGCAGTGCCTTCTTCCCACTAAAAAGAAAAGACCGTCCGTCGACCTAAAAGTAAGAGTCTCCGGTAGCTCATTATTCCTTACCTAAACTTCTCACGTCCCCTCCTTTAGTTTTTAACTTTTCTCTGCCTGTCTGCGGCCCACCCACCACTGAGCTTGCGTCCTGCCTGTCCTGCCTTACCTGTTCTCGCCCTGCACTTCCTTGCGCTTGCTTGCCCTACCTTTCGACCTAACGTACCGACTCGGTAACAGTACTCTAGTACTCTAGCAAGCAACGCAACGCAACCACCTCCCCTCCCCTTCCTCTTTCCATTCTTCCCCCTCCCACCATCATCATCATCCTCCTCGCACCTATCGATTTTCCTCGTCCTATCAGTCCGTTCGCGTCAATTGTTTCCTGTCGATAACTCGGTCCTTCGTGTCCTTTCGTATCGCCGGTGTTTTCCAATTCTCTGCTTTCCCTCCGAATCAAAGCTTTTCCACCAGCCGTTAACCTGGTCAACCTGTAAGTAAGTAGATCTTTGCAAGATCCTGCGCCTAAGCTGGACCGCACGCGATGGAGCCTCAACCACCGCGCAACAACCACCCAACTGCTATATCCACCTCGTACACGCCGGCTGTTGCGCCTTGCTGGCTCCGCCGTCGACTGTCGTACCTACCTGGAAGATTGCATGCCTCGGACAAGTGTATTGTTGCCTCTGGCGCATTCCATTTGATCCGGGTCGCTATCCTCAGGTGCATGACAGCTTGATGCGCGTCTGCTATGAGCTCGGCGCGAAGCATTCGTGCAGGACTCAGTGGTCTATTGACAGTTCAATATACGCCGGCGCTGCCGATTCTTCTCATCCGAAAGACAATTGACTAACATTTGGCTCTGCTGGCAGATTCGGTCTCATCCCTAGCGATCCATTCAGCGAAAATCACCATCTTTAACGCCGTTACTCCTCCCATTTCTGCGGCGCAAGCGTTCACGTACCATAATAGTCGAATCGGATTTGCTGTGCAGGCTTGCTTTTCAACTTCTTTCCGCCCAACACAACGACCTCTACCAAGGCCGATCTGAATATCTTCTTCAAGCTGCTATATGAATCTTTGAGGTAAGCTATACCTCCCCTTCTCCCCTTCGGTTTGGATTGGCAGACCCCCTCGAGCGCAACTCGGAAAGACCCGGAACTGGAGAAATACACATCTTTGCGGCACATTCGATACTTGGACCCGGAAAACGTCATCAATGTTTGGAAAAATCGGATTGATGGACAAACTCTTTCAATCGAAGTCGCAGTGCGATATTGTTTGAAAATATGCGCATAGGACCAGCGTGTGAACGCGCCCAGCTATTTTAGCATCGAAGAGCCTTCCTACTATCTTCCAAAATAGTGCTTGCTGGGAAAATGTTTCCTTATAGGCCAAGGCAAGAGCAGCCGAAGAAGCCTCCTCAACGCCCTGTGGCATGGGATTTCCATCGAGGCAACACAGGACCACTGTTCCTGGGCTTGTTCCTACTATGGCAGTGTGCTGCAAGTGCGTTTACTGAAATAGAGCCTCGAAACACCTGATTGCTCTTCTATTGACGCTTGCTATGCGCAAGAAGTAAACACACCGGCCTTCACATTCATTTCATTCGACTCGCTTTTCGACTCCTCGTGCTGTATGGCCCCGAGGCGAAGACTGCGGATCCTTGGAGGTTTTGACGAAGCATACAGCTCCTCCTTTCTGTATCTCTCTCGACGGGTGCTAGAGGTGCATTCAGGCGATCTTTCCTTGGAAGCTGGGGCACTCCGCCATGCAATGTCTCGAGCTGCAGCGGTTGTTTGCTTACCCGCCGGCGCTCGCTCGTTTTTTGTGTTTTGCAACCTTTGTAGGGCGGAGATGAGATAGCCTGTACTGATTTCGAGCGTCGAGAAATACTGCCTGATGAATCAGTGCGGGGTACTTTATTTGTAGAGTTGCGGGGTTCTGCTTTTATCTTCCTTTTGTATCATTCCTTGATGTTTCGACACCCCTGCACATCTGTGAATTTGCACCAGCAGCGGGATCTTGGTCGAGCATAAGTTTTTTCAGGCTTACATCACAGTGTTGATGTTTCTGGCCAGTATTTATCTATCTTTGGTTGTTGCATTGTATTCGAATTGGTCGATTGCCCATTTGCGTTGTGTTTTGATTGTCGTTGCGCGTGGCCCAACAGCGTGAGAGGCTTAGAGGCATCCAGACGGGCGTTGAAATTTTTGCAGGTTGAATTCGCGTGCTTTTGCTTTTGCGCAGATATTTTATCGATGAGCGCGTTTGCGGTACTGTTTTCATTCCTTTAAGCAATCAATTCACCTATTTGAGCAGAGGAACACACTATTTAAAGCAGGAACAAGAGCAAGAGCTTTGATACAGACTACTCTTCATTGTTAGTTTCCTCTTTACACCACACCTGGCAAGGTAGTTGAGGCCGGCCATGGGCTGTTATTGCTCTACTAGCTCCTCCGCTACTTTCCACCCCCGTGGAGCAAAGAACGGCGACAGCATAGGCCTATGCCACGATTACAGCTACGCATGGATGCAGTTGTATCCCTGAACCCCGCCTCTCACCCTGCTTCCCTACGCATTCCGGTTCTCTGGTGTCCTCGAGGGTCCCTCCTTCCGCTTCTGGACAACATCAAAACTTTGGGGGCCTGCCAACATTTACTTTACTTTTTGACCCGAAATTGATGACTCGAAACTGACTAATTGAATGAGTAGATCCCGTCCATAAACTTGACCTCGCTTTCGATCTCCATTCTCCGACCGCCCACCTCCACAACCTTCCTTCACCCACAGCTTCTGCCACCATTCACAATCAAAGACCTCTTGTAACCTTCATACTTCTCCAGCCTTCTCTTCTTTGAGTCTTCAAGCAAAATGGCGTTCCAGTACGATCCAAACCAGCAAGGCCAGTTTCCTCAGGAAAACAACGGCCAGGCTATGCAACAACAGGGCCCACCACCTCCTCAAGGCCTCCCCCAACAAGCGCAGCAGCCCCTCCAGCAACAGCCTGGTCAAGACGGCAGCTCTCCAGCTCCTTTCGCACAACAAGGTGGCGTTGATGGCTCTGGCGGAAGCGCCTCTGGTGATGCGAAGACAACTCTCTGGTACGTTATATCAACCTTCTCTGTTATCCTCCCCATCATACAGCACTAGCATCGCGCACTTTACATGTCCTGCATAACTTCTATTTTTTTTTTGTTTCCCTCTGGAGCTGTGCAATCCGTGGTTGTTGTGTCATCGACCCACTCCGACTCTGCAACTGTTTTCAAACGCGTCCATGAGCCTTTTCTCGCTACCATTTCAAGTTCTTTGTATATCTATTTAACTCACGTGTTCCCCGTGTTTTTTGAGCCTCTCGGTTGTGACATTAGGCACGCACGGCCTTGACCCATCGCCCCCTGCCTATCTCGCTAAATATCTCCATCACCACAACACAGCTGCTGACTATGATTCTACAGGATGGGCGAGCTTGAGCCTTGGATCGATGAGAATTTCATCCGCTCTGTCTGGTTTGGTATGGGCGAATCGGTAAACGTCAAGATGATCCGAGATAAGTTCTCTGGGTAAGCTGTCTACGTGAACGACATCTCTTTTGCCACCGACTGACATCTGATAGCAACGCTGGTTACTGTTTCATTGATTTCGCTTCCCCAGCTGCCGCAGCAAAGGCTCTCTCTCTCAATGGATCCATGATCCCCAACACTTCCCGTCCTTTCAAGCTCAACTGGGCTTCCGGCGGTGGACTCGCCGACAGACGGTCAGAATCCCGGTTTATATTCCACAACTCTTTTACGTGCTATCGCATCTTTGCAACGTATGCTGACTGTTGTTTAGTGATGACCGCGGCCCAGAATACTCGATTTTCGTTGGCGATCTTGGCCCCGAAGTAAACGAATATGTCTTGGTCTCCCTGTTCCAAGCCAGGTTCCCTTCTTGCAAGTCCGCGAAAATCATGACCGACCCTATCTCGGGAATGTCCCGAGGTTATGGATTCGTTCGTTTTGCTGACGAGCAAGACCAACAACGGGCTCTTACTGAGATGCAAGGTGTCTATTGCGGCAACCGACCCATGAGAATTTCCACGGCCACGCCAAAAAACAAGTCTGGCGGTGCTGGTCCAGCTGGCATGCCTATGCCAGGCGGTATGGGTGGAGGACAAGGCGGTGGTGGCGGTGCTATGGGCGGTGCCCCTGGCATGTACTCTATGGGTGCCCCTCCTCCATTAGGCTACTATGGCGCCCCGCAGCCAATGAATCAGTTCACAGACCCCAACAATACCACTGTTTTCGTTGGAGGACTTTCAGGATACGTAACTGAAGATGAGCTCCGCTCTTTCTTCCAAGGCTTTGGCGAAATTACCTACGTCAAGATCCCACCTGGAAAAGGGTGTGGATTTGTGCAGTTCGTTCAACGCCATGCTGCGGAAATGGCGATCAACCAGATGCAGGGGTATCCAATTGGAAACTCTCGTGTCCGTCTTTCCTGGGGTCGCTCCCAGAACAATTCAGGGCCAGCCGGCACCCCGTACCGCCCTGCTCCTCCACCGCCTCAGTACCAGTCCATGGGCATGCCTCCTCAGCACGCGTATGGTAATTTCCAACCATTGCAGGTATGTAACTTCTGATCCATTCTTTATTATTCAGAGTCTGACATTCTTCACAGTAAACGATATTCATACATGTCCCGCGTCTGGAGTTTGTTCTAGCGATCATGGCGTTCTCTGCACTTGAATTTGCCCTTTTATACGGCTTTACTTCTTCGCGTCCACTGCCTGGATAGCTATTTCTCCTCTTAGCGTTACTGCAAAAGTATCGATCGGATGGGTGGGGATTTTGCATTTTCCACGATGCCCATGTACAAAAGTGCATTAGATGTCTCATTTTCATGCGTCCACGAGGATCTATCACGCACTGCTTTATTTCGTTTTACCTTACAACACATCGCCTGTGCGCTCAGCCGCCTGTTATATAGCTTTGCATTCTTCCCTTCCCTGATACAGTTCTACCAATCTGAGAGGGCTGCCTTGTGAGCTTTTGCCACATGCATGGTTCATAGAGCTCGTTGCTTTCGAGCATGCAACTGCCTTTCCTTTTACAATTCGTCAACGTTTTTTCACCTCTTCCCCCAAAAGCTCCACTACATCAAAAGTTTAGACTCTTTGCAATACACGTCACATCATGGTCGGGCCAGAAATGGAACACAGCAAAGACTTTGCATCTGTGCGAGGTTTTTGCAACTCATGTATCTTCCCTTTTTTCTTTTCCCGTGCGCTGTTTTTGAATGGGAAGACTTGCCTGATTATGCGGGCTTAGCTACTAGTCATCAATGGATTTTTCGCTGATTATACCTTGCTTGCATTCGTTCGTGCTATGCTGTACTTGCTTAACTCATGTAGCTTGATCCCTCGTGTATGTTGAATACCTTTGGAGCGCTTCTGGATTCAAATGGGTTTGCTTTTACCACTGCGGGAATCTCGGTCTGGTGCAGGAGGCAAATGAAAGGAAAATGAATCTATGAAAGCGAATATATAAGCGACGTTGCTCAGGGGGATATACCAAACAAACATGACCGATCTTTCTAGGGATGATGTGTGCGAAAACATATGGGGGTTTAAAAGTTGTGTATATACTCTGTAATGGGGAAAGGAAGAAGCTGGACAGGGAACTATGTGAAGCATTTAACGCTCCTTTTTCAACAAATGACAAAATATATGAACTATAAAATTCAATGTACGAGAAGATCTTGACGGCGATAGATGGATATGCTTTCACTCTATACTGGATTTGAGACTTGGATATAGATATCGTCGTATGGAGGATGATCGAATAGATGATGGTTTTGTTTATCCTTTTGTAGGAGGAGGGGACTTTGGATGTTTGTTGCACTTGGCTTGGGCAAGTTTTGCGAGATCTGCTTGCTTGCTTGCTTTTTGTTGGATGGATTGATGGATGAGTACAGTGTGTATTCTTCGAGATAGGTCTGTCTGTCACATGTAGACTTTCTTGCATGTAGTACGTGTGGTACTTCTCGTGTACTCGCTGAGGGGGTGTAAGTCTCATTCATAGCTACAAAAGCTTCATTAAGGCTTTCTTTCTTCAACGCTTATAACATGCACCAGCATCTTTCACAAGAGCTTCCTTCACAAGCACGAACCAACATTAGATCATATTAGAGTAGATTAAATCAAGTAGCATTTGATTGACGCAACTTAGGACCAAAACCCTCCATTCATTAATTGACATTACTTCCTAGTCTTCCGAGCATGCTTGACCAGATTCTCAATCACGCCCTCGAAAGCCTCGCGATCCCCCAGCTTCTCATCAGTCCTCTTGGTCCAGTACTCGAGCACCTCGTTCGCCGTGCCCTGCATGGCGTCTAGTCTGCCGACATGCGCCTTCAGCTCGTCCATCGTCAGCCCGTTCAGCGCTTCGTCTGTAATGGCGCATGCTTGGCGTGCGGAGACTAGGTCTAGGACTGGGGCTGGGGGTGGGCCTTTGCGACGCCGCGAGTCGGAGCGTTTGGGTTGGCCTTGGGAGTCGACGGAGGTGGAGGAGGAGTTCTCTTGCTTGAGGCGCGAGACGGAGCGGGAGTCGCTGGAGGTGCGGGGTTGGAGGTTTGTGGAGGGGAGGATGAGTTTTTTCTGTTTCGAGGCGGGGAGGATCTCGTCGAGATCTACGGGGACGCCGAGGGAGACGAGGAAGAGACGGCGGATGCGAGAGCGGATCCAATTTGGTGGTTGGAGGGGGGAGGGGCGACGAGTTGTGACCAGAGGGACGCGGAGCGGGGGGTGAGGAAGATGGGGTTTTCGGCGATGAGGGGTGGGAGGATGGATGTGTCTATTGTGTCGGGAGGGAAGAGGGCGTTTAGGTAGGGCTCTGTTGCTGTCTGGATTTCGGAGGGGGTTGAGAGGGAGGCGAAGTCTAGGACTGGCTGGGAGATTGTTAGAGTGATCACTTTCCAGCGGGATATGTAGGGCTGGAATTGTATAGATTGCTACTTACAAATAATGGCGCGGATGGAAAAGACTGTTGTGGAGGGGGAGTAGCTGCTGGTTCTTGAAATCCTTCATCAAAGTCCCCAAACTCAGCATCTTCCTCTCCTTCCTCAAAATCATCAAAATCATCGCCAAACCCCCCGTCTGAACCATCTTCCTCCTCGTTGTAGTCATCGCTAGCTGGAGCTTGCTTCAATGCTATAGATGACTTCCGCCGTGTGTGGCTTATGGTTTGGGACCTAGCACCAGACGTTGGCGACTCTGATCTGGTCAATGGCTCTGAAATGCAACGCGAGGGGTTGCTCTTACCTGGTGCGTCTCCTACCTCCTCCACAATATCTGGTTCAGCATCCCCTTTTCTCAGATCATACGCGTGGGTCCCTGGCACTTCTCCATGGCTGGGCGTAGAATCTACCTTCTCAACCTTCAAGACAGGGATTGGGAGTTCCCCTGGAGTGCTGCTTGCCCTCGACCGATCACTTGGTGAACGACTATGCGACCCAGTTTTCACTACCACATCTGGCACTGCATCTGCTGCGCGTTTATCGTGTGCTGGTGTCCCTGGCACCTCTCCATGACTGGGAGCTTCTGGGTCGACCTTCTCAACAACTGTAATTGGAATGGGCTGTCCTCCAGGTGTAGTAGGCCGAGTAGCCGTAGCAGATCTCGACCTGCTTCCCTCGGGAATGACTTCTATCTCATCAGGCGCAGCATCTTGCACCCTCTTGTCATAAGCGGCTGTCCCTGGAACTTCTCCATGACTAGGCTCGCCGTCGACTTTCTCGACTCTGGTCAATGGCACGGGGGAAATGCTGCCGGTTGGTTGCTTGAGATCAGACTGGGCGTCTGAAAAATGGTCGTCGTCGTCGGAAGATTCTGAAGGCATTCAGTCAGCACACAGGAATGCCCAAGGAAGAAGCGTAAATCGTTACCAAGGTCGTGTGCACCTGGATCCTCCATACTCTTCCTTGGCGGCGGTTCCAAATTCGCATGCTCGTCTTCCGCCATAGTTATAGACCGTAAATGATGACCGGAGAGCGAGTTGTGGTATTTGAGCGGGCGATTTGTCTGGTATTGGTATATGTGGTATCTAAGGAGGTGTTGTTTTGTTTGATGAGAGTCCAGACCGGGTCCTTTGATATTGGTTGCCAAGGCTGTGGATTGAAAAAGCGGCACCGACGTTCAAGGTTCCACAGCGGGTGGCAGCTACCACATGAGCGCCGCTCTTTGCGTCAACCGCGAGGATGGTTTTCCCAGACGCGCCTGCGCCTAGAGCTACAAAGCTAGGTACACCTTGAACAAAAAGATTACAATTCATACGCATGCGCCTGAACAACATCTTCGAATTCTGAGGCTGAGATTGAGATCGTAGAAGCTGACCCTAATTTGGATATTGAGTTGGTGTATAATATCGTATTTATCCTCTTCGCCCAATTTCCTGATAAGCTCTAACCTTCTTTTTAGGAGAACGCCCCGTCAACAGACTTCCTCCAGCGACCGCAAAGATGTCGGGATTCACGTTCGGTAGTGCCAGTGGCAGTGGCTCTTCCACCCCTAATGCGGGAGCAGCCAATCCTGGCACGACTCCATCTGCTGGACTCTTCGGCGGATTGTCAACATCGAAGCCTCCAATGTTTGGAAATACAGCCACGACGGGAGCTCCATCTATGTTCGGAGGGGGGCAAATGCAGGATCAAACGCAGGCTCTGGAGCGACAACGCCTTCCATCTTTGGTGGTAGCGTAGGCAACCCTCCAGCTGGCGGTAATATGTTCTCCAAGCCGCCTGCGAGCAGTGGTGGAGCAAGCGGAGGCCTCTTCCAGCAACCAGCAGGCGGTTCAAGTGCCTCGACTGGTAATCTCTTTGGTCAGAATAGTTCTACTCCTGGGAACACCTCGAACCCATTTGGTGGAGCCACAACATCTGCTCCAGCAGGGTCAACCACCCCAGCAGCTTCCAAGCCATTCGGTGGCTTTATGAACTCTACGACTCCAGCCGGTCCCCCTCCGTCAAGTAGCCAAGCTTCTTCCTCCAGCATGTTTGGGGGTGCTGTCGGACAGTCTTCAAATTCACTATTTGGAGGAGGAGGCTCAAAGCCTACCCTGAACCTTCCAGGCCCAAGCTCAGGACTCTTCGGCTCCAATGGCGGAGCGCCCAAGACGAGTGGCGGTGGTATGTTTGCTGGCCTCAATAACCCAACATCCAATAATCCAGCCAGTTCTGGCCAGCCAAACCCTCCCACAACTGCAGCTGCAACCCCAAACCCATCATTCATGTTCGGCGGGGCTGGCACTCCTTCAGCGAGCACCCCAAGCACGCAATCCTCTGCAACAGCCCCAGGTACGAGTGCCTCAAGTCTGTTCGGTAACCCTACTTCAACTCCTGCTACTGGGGGACTGTTCAGTCTTGGTGGGGCCAAGAGTACTGGGCCGGGCACCTCGACAGCTGCCCCTGCCACTGCACCAGCGCCTAGTAGCAATCTCTTTGGCGGTCTAGGAAATCCTCCTGCAAGCACAAGTTCTACTTCAACCGCCCCAACGACTACAGCACCAGCTCCAACAGGAGGCTTATTCGGCGCGAGCCAACCAGCGTCGACATCCACAGCATCTACGACAACTCCTGCTACCGGTGGTTTGTTTGGATCAGGCCTACCAAAAACAACGTCCGCAGCATCTACGACAACTCCTGCTACAGGCGGCTTATTTGGATCTGCCGCAGCATCTACGTCAGCTTCTGCTACAGGCGGCTTAGGAGCTGGAGGACCGGGTGGCCCAATGAACCCCCCAGGTGCGGGAGCAAGCACGAGTGGACCTCAACAACCTGGTGGAGGACCTGCTCTTGGTGCTTCTACAGCTGGTCCTACTTCTCAGTTATCACGTCTCAAGAACAAGACCATGGACGAGATCATTACGCGGTGGGCCTCTGACTTATCAAAGTATCAAAAACATTTCCAAGACCAAGCAGCCAAAGTTGCCGCTTGGGATAGATTACTCGTAGACAACGGAGATAAGATCCAGAAGTTGTATCAAAAGACATTTGAGGCCGAGCGAGAGACTTCAGAGGTTGAACGCCAACTTTCTAACGTAGAGGGTCAGCAAGATGAGCTAGCTTCATGGCTGGACAAATACGAGTCAGAGGTCGATGAGATGTTCGCGAGACAAGTAGGCCCAGGCGATGCTCTGCAAGGACCCGATCAAGAGCGGGAGCGCACTTACAAGCTTGCGGAGAAGTTGACGGATCGTTTGGAGGATATGGGCAAGAATCTCACAAGTATGATTGAGGCTATTAATGAAGCTTCTTCATCTTTGAGCAAGAGTAACAAGGCTGATGATCCAGTACGTTGCCCCTGCCTTAGATTCACGTGAATAATTGCTAACTGGAAATAGTTGTCACATATTGTAAGAGTCCTAAACGACCACCTTACGCAATTGCAATGGATTGACCAGAATGCTACACTACTCCAAGCAAAAGTCGCAGAGGCTCAGAAGATGGGTCAGAGTGTTGGGTCGAATGGATATGGTGGGCTAGAGAATGATGCTGCGGAGTCTTTCTACCGGTCGTACGCAAGGAGATGAGCGAGTTGCGGTATACATGAATGGATGGTATTTGAGGATTGGCGTTTAGCAATGGCGGAATGGAGCATATGTCCTTTGAAGGGCGAGTGGAATCTGAATGCATGAGAACAAGGATAGATGATGTCACATTTGTACTTGTACAATACCGAAAACAAAAGCAAGAGAGACGAAGGAAGCAAAGTAGTCTCGTACAACGGTATCTGAAGACCGTATAACGTACGCAATATTAGAGTTTAACTCCATGTGTTCATTCCTTGTATACAACTCAACTCAATTGAACGCTCGCATTCGCATCATATTCGTCCACCCCTACCTCTCCTTCCCCCCTCACAAAATGAAATCGGCATACCATATTCAGCTATAGGCACAGCGACACACTGTTCAGCATTGCACGAAGCAGATGACAGAAAGCAGAAGTCGAGACCACAAATGAAATGCTCCTCCCTGGTTTCCTCCCCTCCACTCCCCCGAGATATCCGAAATGGGATATGGATACTTACTTTTGCTCGCCGCCGGAGGACTTTGAGATCTCGTCGCTATAATGGGGGAGATATCGTTAGCTTGTGCGGGCGTTGTTTTGTTTTCTTGGGATGAGGGGAAGTAGATGTCGTATGATGGGTGTAGAAGTAGCTTGACGATATGGTGGGAAAGGTATTGGATGGGATGGATTGGAATGGCTTACATGTGTTCTTCGAGCTTCTTCAAGTGGTCGTGCTGCTCTGCGATCTTCTTGCGGAGCTCGAGGAGCTTCTCCTTCTCGCGCATGCGGATGGCGTAGTCTTCGTTTGCCTTTTCGCGTTTGGTGAAGGCGTCACTGTTTTGTATATCGTTAGCTTGCTGGCTCTCTGGCTTGTTGGCTTGAATGATTGATTGAGGTCAAAGGGTCGGGCAAGGAAGGTAGAGAGGGATAGTGAAGATGGAAAGTACCCTTGTGCCGTGGATCTGGGAGCTCCAGTGTCGCCGCCGGCCATGGCTCGAGATGTAGTTGTGAAGCTTCGGACTGCAGGACGAACTGCCCTTGTGAGGGTTTGGCGGTACATTGCGTTGGATTTGGAAGGGAAATTGGTGGGTGAGGAGATGTGGTGTTTTGGTACTGTCTTGTACTGAGGGGGATTGGATTGGATTGGATTTGCTGGTGATGGAGGTTAACACCAAGGTGCTGTTTCTGCCGATGGAGACCGGTAAGCTTTGATGCTGAGACGTGATTGGCGGCAGAAAGTTGGAAAGCTTGGTTCCGATGATCAGGCCACCGTAGATTATCAGGTGATCTCTATCATACCCTGATTTAGAGATTTGCACTTCCACAGTCTCTGTTTAGTATTAGAGATGCCTTTGATATCTGCTCTACTGAATGGCTCTTGAGTCTTCAATAGTCTTTCCTCTCTAGCTACGGATATTGTTGTAGATTCCTTTGCACCTCTTCCACCCCTCCAAACATGTGATCTTCACCAGCCGCCCTCCACCAGCTCCAGGTTCCGTAACACCATGTAAGCTCTCTCATCGTTGGTACCATTGGTTACCATGCTTTTGCTTCAATGTCCAGGAGGCTCTGCATAATCCAGGCTTATTCGAAACTCATGATATCGCTTTGACCAGAGGTTGGTCTTGGTGGTGGGGAATATAGCATAGCCACAATGCCTGCCCACCGAGACCTACTCGGAGTAGCTTTAGATCATCAAAGACGTTTCATAAAACTGACTGCGTGGCCACTTCACGAGGTGAAGCTGGAACCAGAACATGACATAGATACGGATACGGCAGCAATAATCGAGCCTTGGCTTGCACTTCATTGCGCTCGGATGGTGCTATGCTGGAGGTAATCATGCCACCCCCTTAGTATCTTGAGGGCATCTCGAAATATCAACTCGGGGAGGGCAAAGAAAGCCATAGCCGTAGGGATATAAGAGAGTATATAAATAGCTTGCTTCCCTATAGAACCACGCAACTTTCATATGCTAGCCTTCACTCTCCAAGTTTATAACCAGGCCGCGTCAATACAAACAAACAAGCAGCGCGACCCTTGTTGAATAATAATACGTGTACTGGAACCACAACAAACAAACAAGCCAAACAAGCCAAACAAGCCATGAAACTTGCTTCCTCTTTTTAATCAACACTGACCTTACCGCCGCCTCCTTGCCAAATAACAGTAATAGTGCAGTTGTGGTGGTATTAATCGGCACAGACAGCGAACGCAGTGGCAGTGACTGGACGTCGCTTCTTTCGCACCAAAGTCTCGCTAGCTGCAGTTGGCGGCCCTTCCCTTGCCCTTTCCTTTCGATCGACTTCTGCAATTCCGCCTCAACAACAACCTCTCCCTCCTCTCCTCTCCTCTTCCATCTCGAGAACTTTACAACACCTTCGAATAGACAACCACGTCGCATCCTCCTCCGCCCCTACAGATCTATCAACCTGACGATCTGACCCTCTAGCCAATACCCCCTTTTCCAACCGTCCGGTGAGATCCTTTCCCACTTTATTTCGTCATTTCCCGCTGCTTGCAATCCCTTGAATGTGCTCGGGATCGCTGCCATCGACATGTGCCTGGCGACGGTCTCTCAATGATTGCTGTCCTTTCGGCATTGCATCCCAGTCGATAATGGCCTGGTCACTTCTATTTGGGCGGCTACATCCAGCAAGGCTTTGCGATTGCCCCTCATAGGGGTTGAGGGGCACTTGCCGCACTCCTGCCATGGTCTGCACGACATCTCAAGGGCACTGCAAAGCATGGCAACGTCAACTCTAGATCAAGAATCTGCAGCAGGGTCGTCTGGCGCATCTTCTGCGCGCCGTCCTGATGAGCGTCAAAGGGGCAGGATGACACATGCGTCTTTTTCTACAGCGGCCCACACCGCTTTCAGCATTCTCTTTTCTACAACTTCGATCTCAAAATCAATCTACAGCCTTGCTAACATTACACTCTCGCAGATATCATCAAACCGCAATCATGGGTTACGAAGATTCCGTCTATCTCGCCAAGCTCGCTGAGCAGGCCGAGAGATACGAAGGTTAGCACCTGCGAACATAGACCCAATTTGGCTGTAATATACTGAAGCGTTTCACAGAAATGGTGGAGAACATGAAGTCAGTTGCTTCCGAGGACCAAGAATTGTCCGTCGAAGAGCGAAATCTCCTGTCTGTCGCCTACAAGAATGTCATTGGCGCTCGTCGTGCTTCGTGGAGAATCGTCACCTCGATCGAGCAAAAGGAGGAGTCGAAAGGCAACTCATCCCAGGTTGGACTCATCAAGGAGTACCGTCAAAAGATCGAGGCCGAGCTCGCAAAGATCTGCGAAGATATCCTCGAGGTTCTTGACAAGCACCTGATTCCTTCCGCCAAGAGCGGAGAATCAAAGGTTTTCTACCACAAGATGTTTGTTCCGCCATATGATCCAGGACTTGCCAGAGGCTGACAAATTGATTACAGGAAGGGAGATTACCACCGTTACCTTGCTGAGTTCGCCATTGGCGACAAGCGAAAGGAGTCTGCCGACAAGTCCCTTGAGGCCTACAAGAACGCAACCGAAGTCGCTCAGACCGACCTTGCGCCAACACACCCAATCCGTCTCGGTCTTGCCCTTAACTTCTCCGTTTTCTATTATGAGATCCTTAACTCGCCCGACCAGGCATGCCACCTTGCCAAGCAGGCATTTGATGATGCCATTGCTGGTAAGCCTTGTCAGTCAGTAAGAATTTTTCAGTTCGCTAACCTCACTCACAGAGCTTGATACCCTCAGCGAGGAAAGCTACAAAGACTCCACATTGATCATGCAACTCCTGAGAGACAACTTGGTAAGTTAACCTTGGATTAGTGCGCTCTCTAAGAAGATGTACTAATTTTCTCAGACCCTCTGGACTTCCTCCGAGGCCGAGCCAACTGCTGCCGAGACAAGCAGCGCGGCGCCTACCGAGACCAAGGAGGCCCCTGAGGCTGCTGCACCAACGGAGACTAAGGCTGAGGCTGAGTAGAGGGTTCTGTTCCGGCGTTGATGTTTGGTACTCTGGGTACAAGTGATTGGGGCGGGATGGGAATATTGCACGTTGTACGCAGCTGAGACGAAGAGTATCGATGAACTTTTTTTGGAGGTCGATCGCAACTTGCTTGCCTTTAGACTCTAATGCCCCAGACTGTATTTGCCCCTTTTCAATGTCTCTTGCAAGACTTAGAGATTACCCTCATCTTTTCTTTTCTCGGTCAGACCTCTCGTCACGTTTAAGATTGATGCGCGCTCTTCATGCGGCTGCTGGTTTCTCGTTTTGCGCCGGCTTTCTCTCGATTAGACTACAAAAAAATAGCAAATCCATAAAATCCATGCAGGCTTCTTGCTTCCGGAGCTTTCCTGCCAACTCACAATATGCATGCCATTCATTCAATCATAGCAAGGCATAAGTTTTTTAAATGTTTAATTTTCTGTTATTCAAGTCCTGTCATCTTTGTATGCAATGATGCAATGCATGCTCATGAATCATGATAAAGCCAAAAACCAAAAACACCTTCAAAGCCAAGCCATCCAAATCCGCAAACTATCCACATCGCCATCATGAATGAATGAAAAACAAGAACTACAAAACAAGACTCCATGCAAGCAAGTCAGGAAAAAGAGGAAGGCAACAGCATTATACTCAACAAACAAGCGCCAATACTCCCCACGTTTCAATTCATATACTCTCCGACGCCGGTTTTGATGCAAGTACAAGTAGCACAGCATGGATTTCACACTTTCTCAACGGACACTTTTACAGCCCCGACACCTTCCGCGACGTGCTGACGCTGCCTATGCGCCCGCTCGTCTTACGAACCCCAGCTGGCTCTTTGTTGCGCAAGCTATCGCCATTGCGCTTTGGGCTGCCGCGGACCTTGCTGAGCGTGCTTGAGCCGCTACCGGACTTGATTGTGCCAGGTGTCTTGGGACCTTTTGCTGAGGCGCCGATGTTCTCGATATCGTTGGTACTATCATTATCGATAGTGTAGACAGTGGTGGTTGTCTGGCTGATGGAGCGGGAGCTCTTCTCGCTGCGGCCGGGCGAGCGTGAGGACTTGCGGTTGGTGCGCATGCGGACTTGCCATTCGTCTTCGCCTTCGGAGTTGTCGAGGGATTGCCGATGAATGGAGATCATTTCTGTTTCTCGTTGCAGCGTATGCTCTTCCTCTGCTGTGCTGTAGGATGTAGAGACGTTGCGGCTGTATGGGTGGTGGCGGTCCACTGCCCTGCTTGTCTTTCTGGGCTGCCCTGGTGTTGGAGCCGGGAGACAATCATCTTGGACACCGATGCTATTCCGTTGCTCATTGTCGACTTCTCCGAGGGGTGATCGTCGGTTGGGAGGGGTGGCAATCTGGTTGTTGACAAGGTAAGGCTTTTTACCTTGTCTTGTTGGCGTGCTTGGTGCCATGGTTGCCATCTTCGCCTTCATTTTCTCTTCAAATTGCTCTTCTATCCACCACTCACGGAAAGTTCCCTGATTCAGGTGCAGCCAATGCTGTTGAGGACCAACAACCATCCCTGGCCGCATGAAGCGCATGTATGCAATGATCTCGTTGGCAGTGAAGCCATAGCGGTAGATCAGGTAGGCTCCAATCAAGCACCCAGTGCGACCAAGTCCTGCCTTGCAGTGGACAGCAATTCCTCTCTTCTGCACTGTGATCATTTCGTGGGCGAGCTTGATGAACTTGCGAACGACGCCCAGAGATGGGCAAGTTCCATCATCAAATATCATGTCCAAGTGCTCAATTCCAAGTGCAGTAAAGTACGATGGCGAGTACAGCTCCGAGTTCAGACGCACGACAAGGCCGATATTCCGATTCGAGAAGTGCTTCAGAACGTTTTTGAACGGACCTGGGAGTGTAGGATGAGCATCAACTGCCTCCAAAGTTGATGGAAGCGTCGAGTATAGTGGAGAAGATGGCAGTATTGGCGCAACAGGAGTATGTTGTGGTGATGCGAATGCGAGGAAATCTGGTGTTATCCAGTTGAAGTCCCCCTGGTCCACCCGCTCGTATCTTTCATATTCCTCGAGATCAAATGATGGCAATGCGCAAAACCCTTGTTCCTTCGCCCTCCAGACACCATATACAACGTCTTGGACCGTAATCCCGTAGTCTGCTTGACTGTAGCCTGCGTCGCGGAAAGGCATAAGAGGTGGGTCGGCCTGTGCTATTGGCGCAAGCGCAAGATGTGGTGCCCATGACTGGATGAGGACCATGTACGAGGCAAGAATACAGGCAGCGTTCGCTCGACCTGAGATTGTGCGGTTAGTGGCTGCTTGAAACATGCGATTTCGAGAGGAATACTCACTCCGTGCATCGGCCTTGCTCCAGAATACGACTGGCTTGCCTACATTCTCCGGGGCGCCAAGAATATCATGGAATTGCACAGCGAATCGGTACAGGTGTCCAATATGCAGTGGTCCGAAATCGTGGTGGAAGGCATTGTATAACAAAGAATCGTCGATAGAGAAATAGTGGGGAGGAGTGCGATCTCTCTCTGACACCACAGCGGAGGGACCATCCACAGCTCTGGTTGACCGCTTGCTGGGGGATCTTCGGGTAGGTTGGCGATCAGGATATGGGAAGAGAGTGTCGGCCGTTGGCGGTGTGGAATAGGATGCTAGATACAGTCGGTCTGTGAAGGTTAGCACAATGTACGAACGAATAGGTTGCGCTGGCGGGCGCTGCTGTTGTTGTTGTTGTGATGGTTGTGATTGTTGTGATGCGCTCAGTTCGACTTCCTCGCCGCCAGATACAGATGCAGCCCATTCAACCAGAGATTGATGATACATCAACATGGATATGCTAGCGATGTGTAATAATACTGCGCCGACTGACGACGCCCAACTGCCCATGCCCCGCAATGTGCGAAATGTTGTATAGAATAAGCTTACCTGGGATATACTCGATGATCTGCCCATACTTGACGGCAGGAGTCATCTTGAGGACTGATGCTCTTAAGTATCGAGTTCGAGACAGTCGCAACTGCCAATGTTGTCCCAAATGCTGGAAAGTATCGTCGAGTCCGTTGAAGGCTGATTTCGAGGGAAAGTGAGGATGCGGGCGATGTTGCTTTGTTTATTTTGATGTTCCGGTACGTACACAAAACATGCACTTCCGTAATCGATACAGAGACAAAGTTCGAGAATAGGAATAAACTTCGGTATCAAGTATAGCTTGGGAAGAAGAGAAAGATAGTTGGATGAATGGCAATATCTGAAGAATGTTTGGTCTCGAAAGCAAGAGACTTGTTTGAATCCGAATGGAGCTAAAGTGCATTATTTTGGGGGTCCAGTTGGCAGAGCAACATACAGTCTCCCACAAAAACATCCTTGACGCCTCAAACAACCACCGCCAATCTCACAGCCGACATTAAATTTATGCAGAATACATTGTGCTTACTGTACAATCAATCTCCAAGAGAATACCTACAAGCATCATGGCTCACCAGCAGCTGGACCCCTCTTTCCCCTGCTCACTGTGCGTCCCTCACTCTCTTCCGCTACAACAAACTAACCTCGCGATCCAATCCAGCACAATCGACCTGCCCCTCCCTACAGCCCGCCTAGCATCCGCCGCACTCCAAGCTCTGCGCGTTGACAAAGAGCTCTCACCTCTCGTGAGCCGATCTTTCTCGACCGTTTCCCCATCTGAGGGAGGCGACGGGTCTGAAGAAACAGTGCTGCGGACGGAATACAAGGCGACGACGAATCGGATGCTAAGGGTTGCGGTGAACGGGTTTATGGAGAGCTTGGGTGTGGTGCTGGGGGTCATGGAAGAGTTAGATATCGATGTACTTGGTGTTGAGGCGAAGGAGGGATGAAGACTGGGAAACTTGAGAAGTTTCTATACTACGGATATGCGCAGGAGTTGTGAGGATTCAAGGCTCACAAGCAGTTATGCCATGGGTATGATGGCACTTTGGAAGGCATACAGCTGGAGATCGAAATAAAGTCCCGCTTGAGAAGGTGGGGATACGACAAGGACCGAGACGACATGTCATGTCCAGGCGCCTTCTCACGGCATCATGAAGGCGTGGTCCTCGTGTGGTGTTTGAATCAACCGCTGCGGATTCCCGAGAAAAGCCAGATTATGTAGCACCTCGCAACGCTTCCGAGTCCCTCAATGAACATCGAAAGCAGAGTCTCGAGTTAAGATCAAATCATCTACAAGATGCTCAAACCCAAGTTGAAAGAATTACTATAAAATGTGATCATTACTTATGTGCACCGGAAAGCAAGACTTTCATCAATACAGGCTCCACATATAGTACTCCCAGAATTTAATCTATGGTTTATCACAAGTGCTCCTTAGCGTAGAGTTTTGATGTTGATACATTTAGTGGGTAAGTCTCTTGGTTAAACCAAGCCGACGTACTCGCCCTTATTCAGAAGGCTCTACCTAATACCATTTGCAAACTGATGGAGGGCGGGTAAAACGACCCATTCTTGGAATGGATACTTGAGGAGAGGAGGAAGCTTCTTTTATACCTGCTGGTAATAAAAAATCCATATGCGGCCTCCTGCTTTCGTTCGCCCCTCTGATAAACCCCTTCCCTTTAGAGGTTGAACCAGCCGTTTCTAGGTTTTCCCCAAAGATGTCCGAAATTTGGCAAAAGCTTGCATAGTTCACATATTTTGAGAAAATAAAGCTTCGGGGTGAATACCAGCTCACGATATTGAAACGCACCATTTATTTGTGCTATAACAAAGTTCTTATATCTCTAGAACTATAGCTCGTATGTACGGAGAGTACCGGTAGTGTAGATACCATTTGTCACAAGTTTGTCCCAAGCCCTTTTTGCAAAGTTAATGCCAAATCTAATAATATCAGATGTGTGTACGGATGTAATGATACACATTTTGTCAAGAAGACTGCACATTGAGGTGGAACAAAGCTTGCCTTGTGATGCCCGCAGGCCTGGCCTGGTATGCAGGCTGTATCAGCATAGCGCTAAGGCCCCCACAGAGCGAAGTGTGCCATATCTATGATACACGTGACACGTTTACTACCCAACAAACTCCTTGCCATGCTATCTGATTAGCTTCCC
The DNA here is from genome assembly GCA_007821535.1 of Lachnellula occidentalis. Classification (NCBI taxonomy): domain Eukaryota; kingdom Fungi; phylum Ascomycota; class Leotiomycetes; order Helotiales; family Lachnaceae; genus Lachnellula; species Lachnellula occidentalis. The sequence continues at coordinate 32,643 of QGMI01000152.1, read as the reverse complement.
AACGTCGTAAACATATCCAGAGATATCCAGAGAAATTCCGCGCCAAGGTATCATGAATCCAAAACTCCGAAAGCACCTCGTAACACGCTTAGCCCCCTACGACTTTACACTAAGCTGATTCTCAGCTTCCTCCGCTCTCTTGTTTGCGTCCGCGACTTCCTGCTTCAGCTGCTTGATATATTCGATAGCCTGCTCGACAGTGCTAGCTTTGCTATTCGCACTCTGAGCCGCACCTTTCCCACTCCCTCCAGGATCATTAGGTTCTCCAGCATCACCGCTTCCACTCTTTTCTCCAGAGCTGTCCTTAGTGTCCCGTGGTAACAGTGTAGCGATTTCTTGGAGGGCGAAATTGATACGATTTCGACGGCCTTGTTCGGCAAGCTTATGAGAGGTGCGTTTAGAGGTCAAGTTTGTGGATAACTCCGAGGGGTAAGAAACTCCAGGAAGATGGGTGCCTTCTAAGATATTCTGGTAATTTGACTTGGATGCCAATAGCAGCGAAGCAGTATTCTCAGACACATTTGGAGTTCCTGGGATAAAGGGCTTCATACTAGGAGATATCCTTGGTAAAAGTGCAGGTGACGCGAGGACTGAACTACCTGAACGTTTCTTAGTGCCGCGAGCAGCGGTCTGAGCCAACTTTCTCCCGTTCATAGAATCGATCTGGGGACTCTGACTTGCAGATATATTTGTCCTTGAACGATTGAAAGCTGGGGATGGCAAAGGGTGAAAGCCAGGAGTTTGGACACCAGGTGAAGCCAACGTGGGAGTAACTTGACCATCAGACTGAGTGTCTATAGGTGGAGGCTTTGGTTTCGAAGAAGTGGCAGCTTCCGGTAGGGTGAAATCCTCCATTCCTTGGTCGTCATCCATATTATGGTTATTGCCAGCTCCATTCTCTTGAGGTGATTGCGTTAATCTCATCAGCGATGCAGGAGTTGCAGGAGATCCAAGAGCAAGATGTTGAAGACTCGGGTTCTCCTTTTGAGGAGTGATATAAGGAGATCTTCCTGCTGATCCAGGAGGTGGTACTGGAGGTGGAGCCATATCTGACAGATGCTCAGGAGATATTGAGTCCTCTGACTCTTCTGTGCTAGGGTTAAAATGAGACGAACTTGCCGCCATCGAACGAGTATTCTGAGGATTGGTGGGTTCTATAATGTCCCCAAGAGCTTGGGCAGCAATACTTGTGCTACTCTTTTTGGATTTTCGTGGCTTCACTATGGGAGACTGCCGTACGGATCGCACGCTGCGTTGTTTTTGCGGTGTCTGTTTACTTGCTTTCCTTGAAAGTATGAGTGAGCTTGCAGGTGCAGATTGAGCTTCTGGGTTCATATCCACAGGAGAATTTGTGGAGCCCGAATTTCGGGCGTTCTGACTGGCTGAGTGCTCGTTCTGGGCATGTAAAGCTGGAGAGCTTAAGGGACTGAAATAGGCTCCTGGTACAGTGTATTGAGGAATATTGAAGTGAGGTTCTAGAGGAGTTACTGCTGGGGATACAAGCGGAGTGAAAGCCAGCTGTTGATACCAAGTCAGAAAATTTATCTAGGTATTTGAGTAACCTTGAATGATAACTTACCTCTTGTTGCTTCGCTTGCATCTGGTACCGATCATACATAGCCTGATGTTGGGGATCCGATTGTGAATAAAACTGAGCATTGGCTCCGTGCAAATCCATGCTGTTGGGTGTTGGAGGGATCATCCGATTTGGAGTATAGAAATTCCGCTGCTGCTCGAGTAATTGACGCTGCTGCTGTTGATGGCGCTGCTGTTGTAGATACTGTATTTGTGCGTCCAACTCGACCAAACTCTCATCCGAAGAATGTGAGTTGGAGATAGCCCCTCCGTGTATCGTAGCATAGCTCGTGGCCGTTGTCATCGAAGGCATGTGCTCCTGCATTGTAGTATCGTGCCCAGTCGAACTCCCATTCTCCATCCCGGTATGCATTGCCTCGTCGCCATTCTGATGCATCAATCGGCTCTGCGTCGCCTGTTGGTGGTTATAGTCGGGAAAATCGAATTGAAGGCTGTCACTGAGGTCGTTCATGCCGATATCGAGGAATTGCTGGAAATCGTCTTGGGAGGGGACAGACAGCGTCGGGTCTTGACGGTCCCAGGCATTAGAAGACTCCATCATGACTGACGGAGGTGTATCTTTCTCGCGCCGGAGAAAAGAGTGTCTTGGGCGTGAAAAGTGAGGGGCACGGTTGCGAGGCGAGCCAGAAGATTGTGTGCCCGCGTGAAGAACAATTATGGGAGTCTCAGTCCATGTGGGCGGTAGATGCTGAAGCCTTTTCGACACGCTTATCAGTCTGCAGTAGATAACGTCTCAATTCCCGTGAAAGTATACAAATTCGAGTGCCGGTCGGGAGGTGCAAATCCTGCCGCACCTTACGGGATAGGCGTGGTGGGATGAGAGCAGAAAACGATGTTCACTCGTGCCCGCCCTGGCGTCGTTTTATTGTGTCGGTACGGAGATGCTTTTTCTCATCATGTCCCGCGGTTCCATACAAGCCCCTAGTAGTAGTGGCGTGATACTATGATTCAGGGCAAAGGGCGATTGATAACGGCTGAAACTTGCGCATACATGAAATACGTAGGAATCGATTATGTGCACAAAGAGCAGAAGTTCGATACAAGAGCAGAGTCCTTGGAGATGTGTGTATTGAGGGACATATCATATCCACACCCTGGTACTGTAGTGGAACTAAAGAGTGTGCATGTGCATATAATAAGTAGGTATGGCACCCCGCTATTATTCCCATCCACTCCCAGCAACAGACGCTGAAGATATTACAAACATCTTTGCTAGGTGTCAGCTGCGCCTGTTTACTCGCCAGATGTACCTTCAGAGTCTAGACGGGTTGAATCCAGTTGAACAGCTAATAGAGAGGGATGTATCCTGTCATGCCTCTACGTAGATGAAATAAATGGCCGAATAATGTGCCAGACTTTTGGTGCATTATTCCGCCACTTTTTTCATCCACAAAGAGCATGCTGTGCAACACCAAGAGCTCGCTCGCCCATCACACTCCACCATATGCTTCGGGATGTATCTGCAGCTGCAGTCCAGAGCCATATTAGTTATTGAGGGGCTTGAAAAACAACGGGGATGCATCCTCTCCAATCAACAAGCTAGCAGAGCAAAAAAATTCTTTCACTTCGTTGTTCGCGGTCCTCAAAACGCAAGATTAGCTTACATACTACCAGTACCATACCCATATAGGGGCTGGAAGGACTGGTCTTTTTCGGCTTGAATGCGAGCTCGCGGGCCCGTCTGAATGGCACGCCACGCCTAGGTATCTTAAGGTATGCATACAATATATCCAAGCTACCGCCGTTGTCACAGTGTCGTAGCTGCAGCCGCCGCAATAGTAAGGTAACACGCCGGCAAAAAGGAGGCTAAGTTTACGCCCTTAATAGGAACTTATATGAAGTCGTCAAGAAAGGATACTTCCACCAAGAAAAATCTGCTTCTTCGAACCAAGCCCTAAATCCTAGAAAGCTTTCCCGCGGTCTTCTAGAAGTATTGCAGACTCCAGCCACAGCATATTTGTATGAAAACATTGAGAGACGTTGAAAGGACCAATCGCAGCAGGCACCGACCCCACGATGTCCCTTTAAATGACGGTGGGGCTCGGCTTCTAGACGCCGGAAACGCGGCTTGAAAGGATTTCGAGAACTTCTCTGCAGTCATTACCGGGTACCCTCATTACCTAGCTCATTACCTAGGTAAAGGATGATAATTCTAGGATTCTTGAGAGGGAAGTCTTTTCGACACTAGTCGAAAGGCTACCACGGGATTGACACACTTCCCGCTTTCAAGTACAATTCCCCTAAACAATGAGGCTAGGTTTGCAAAGATTGCAATTAGAAAAATCCCCTCGGAAAAGGCTCCCGAGACGAGTCTGAAGACCTCTCTCACTCAACTTACTCCATGACAAAGACTACCGTGGCTTCTATTTGTTCTTGCCAATATAAATCTAATGGGTGAACAGCGTCATTGCAGTGCGTTACGAGTCCACACGCGAGCATTGCTTGCAGTTGAAACGCAAGAAAGAGCATTGCGTAATTGATATGTTTAGTAAGTATTGTCTATTACTATCATTCAGATCTGGTTCCATATTCCAGATTGCATCTGAGAATCAAGCCCCTTTCACGCAACTAGCTACTCTTGTATCTCTTACTCAAACCATCAGCCATCGCTTCAGATTACCCGTAACCGAGCCATCCTCAAGCAACTCCACTGCTTTCAGAGTTTGCTAATGATCTTTCAAACTCAAAGTCTCCAAGACTTACTTGAGCTGACGATATCTCGGAACTTCACCTGTGGTGCAACCCACTGTGAGCAATCATAAACCCCCGCTTCCTCCATCTTTTGTCGACTGAGTCCGACTAATAGCAGAGCGTTAGTCTTGAACATAATCAATATAATGTCAAGGGAAGATAGTTTCATACCAGCTATTGCACAATCATAGCGCCCTTGGGCGCAATCTCTATCCTTCTTGACGATTTCTGTTATTCTTTCGGCCGCTTCTTCCCAAGAGTTTACGGGCATTTCCATCTTTTTGCCAAACCTGTAGAGAAGATAGTCATTCCGGGAGGGTTCTGTCAGGATCGGGACGTCGCCTTCCGAGATGCCATCAGAACTGACAACGCAAATAAGCTCCTTGAGATTATGCAACTTTAAAGTCCCTTTTTGGCCCGTGAGGTAACGAAATTGGTCACTTCTGCAATTCCAGAGATTAGAGTCAATAGCAAGGCTTGTCAATTCGTAGGATGGTCCTTCGTCAACAAATTCTCCAAGATTATCGTTGAAGCCAGCAAACTGAGACGACCTCAGCCAAAGGGTGTCTATGGGAAGATTGACGTAAAGTATTGGACTCCGAGGAGAGAGCACATAAAGGAGGTTCTTCTTCACCTTCAATGCCTGTTGACGAGCTTCGTTGCAGGCTCTCAACAAGGCGCATCTTGCTTCATTTCCAGTCCACCAGGAGGCGTAGATGTTTACCTCCCCCTCACGCGTTAAGCCAATAATTTGGGGCAATGCCGCAGCGTACATCCAGATCTTGAGGCGAAGTTCTATAGGAAGTCTTGGGAATGGATGAAATTTCGTGCTCTTGAGATCCTTGATTGTCTGCAGACTGGTTGTCAACGCGCTCAACTCTTGCAGCATTGCAGAATGGCGAACACCAGCATCCTGCAGGTGAGTGGAGACATTTTCTATGGCGTCACTAAGCTGCATCATGAGTTTGGTAGGAATTGTGGCCTTCGCTTGCTCTGAGGATCGTTAGATGTATCTGATCATTGAGGGCTTTCCGAGTCATACCTTCAGTTTTGACATGGTCGTTTTGTCTTTGGGTAATAAGAGCTTGATCGATATTGACTACGACAGAGTCGGAGGGTAGCAGCTCATTTTGCTCCTTGGGGGCGTCCATCATTCGAGGCGAAGAGGAGTTAAACACGTCTTTAGGCCGAGTCAGACGCTGTATGCGATGGGTACGCGACCTGTAATCAGCAGGTAAGGAAACTCAGGAGTTGCAGAGTTCATGTCTGCAAGTTGACTTTGACGGCGTATTTGAGGTGAATGCCTTCAACGAGGCAGGGCGTCGACAAAGTTTGTTAGTGTACGGCAAAATACTTTAGCAAAAGTTTGCAATTCACTTCCAAGCAGTGATGGAGTCAAAGATGGTTCATTTATCTACTTACAAAGCCTCGTAATTTGCGGTGCTTTTCCTTTCCCTCGCCAGTGAGCTAATTCCGAAACTCCATTCAAATTATACAGTCCCTATGTCATTTACTGGCGAATAGGTTTCTCTTGTTGGCAGTCCACGCCTCGAGCAATCCATTGCCTTAAAAGGTACGAGCATTCCTTGCACTGACCACTTCTTTGAATTTCACCGCTGGTACCTTCCAGCTACCAAGGTTTCGGATGTCCTCCCTTTCAAGGTCGGGATACTAGTCGTAGCTCTTGTCAATTCCTCAGAAATGCCACTGCCTTAAATTCTCAGACCTCAGACCAGTAGCCCTTATGCAAATAGTCATCGTTATATCAATTACTTGTCCCTCAACTAACAGCAGGGCCTTCAGTCGACCGAGACGCTGCTCGCTCTGACCAATTCCCTGAATTTAATCGTAGGTGCTTTCCAGTTTGGCAAATCCGGGCCGCATGGCCGAAAATCAATAGGATGCTTGCAGTCTATTCACTCATTAGCATATGAACCAGTCCTCAAATAAAGGCAAGGAACATATTATTACTATTGTATACATGCGCATCCTCCTCCCAAGTAATAGTAAACCTGGACACCTCGCCAACCAACCACCGATTTCGCTTTGGCAATGGGATGTCATGCCGAGGCTCAATGATAACAGCTTCGTCATTCTCTCCAATGGCTTCGGATCGAAGAATGACCACGATCTCTTTGAGATTGATCAAGTGGAAGCTGTATACTTCTTCATATTCTATGGTACGGCCGGAGTTTGGGGGGAAGGACTTGCGAAGCAAGCCTTCGACGCCGAAGCCCCCCGGAAGAAGTCGTCATACGGAATGGCAAGGCTCTGGATATCCTTCATCTGTCCATTCCGTAGCTTATCCCACACACCATACTTGAAGTCTGCAAGCCAAATTGTGTCAATTTTCAAATTGGCATAGACCTTGGGCCCACCTCGGCACTTTACTCTCTTGTTGAAATCCTCTCTGAATTTCATAGTTTCATCCCTAGCCTCCCTGGAGACTCTCAGGAGGGGGCAGCGCTCGTTGGTACCGTTAATACAGTAGCCTTTCTCGCCACTGCGTAGGCCGATGACCTGTGGGCGCTGGGCAGCGTGACCCCAAATCTTGAGTCGAAGCTCACGCGAAAGCTTGTCGAATTCGGTGAACATGGTGGTCGGAGGCGTAGGACATGTAGTTTGAAAGTCGTGGGTGTGGTTGAGATTGTTTTGATGAAATGTTACGCAGCCTTTTTTCGTGGGAGCGGAGCTTTATACGGGTTTTGACTCCGAATATGTGAATAGGGGCAGGCAACGTGGCAAGGCAGCAGCTAAGCGAAATTCCAGTGCTAGGTATCTTGCACAATCGAATCTCCGAATGTATTCTACGACGTGGAGTAGGACATTGTAAAAGAAGTAAATTCATATCACGACTGCGCAACATTAACTTAGATTTAGCTCTGGCTACAATGCTACATGATGAACAGAATACTTACCTGTCTTCACTAGGTCTGTTGAAAGCGAGGCTAAAACACAGTCGAGTTTTGAGTAAAAGTGAATGCTAGGGGCTTCTGTCCGTCATATAAAACAGCCGTTACAATTCTGAATGTGAAGAACATATCCGGGTCAGGATTATATATTGGGGGAACTCTGGTGTTTGTAAATATATCAGAAAATCCCGTGTCTGAAGCAATAAGCTAGCTCATAGAAAAGATGTAGAACATCGAATGATGTCCTGATAGGTCCCAAAAGACTCCGGCGACTTGGCTCACAACTAATGCTCTCATATATACCTCACACTTCCCTCGCTTTGCTCGTGGTGGCAGCCTCTACGAACTTGACGATGGGTATCTTGAAAACCGACCCTGACTGTTCCAGCTCACGCTTCACTACTTGCATAGTTAGTGTGTGCGAAAGCGAATCAACAGAAGGGCTTACGTCTTGGAGCAAACCAGGGTTCTTTGAACGGTGCCGACCATTGCTCGAAATGAGCATTCACGGATTGTCGATACTCCCATGGAACATCTGACTCAGTGAGCCTTGTGCAGCCGCCCTCTGGAACAAGTTCCACCCGTACCACGATCAACAATTCTTTGGCTCCCAGGCATACCGTAAGAGCATTCCCAAATTGATTGCCAGATGTCCAGGAGTTCATGTTAACAGCCAATCGACGGATACTCTTGATGATACCCTTATCTAGTTGTCCCAAGGTTGCTGTCGTTGTTCCAGAGATCCAAAGTGTATCGACTTCGGGATTGATCAGAATCTGAGGGGCCCCATGACAATTCTCGTAGAAGCTCTGCTTCAACTTGACCATCTCATGCCTCGCTTCCATATTGACTTGTGAGATTGGACAACAGGCAGGCGTCCCAGCCAAGAACTCGGAGCCTTGAATTGTTTGGACGGCTATGGTTTGCGGCAAGTTGGCGGCATGGGCCCAGACATGCAGGCGGAGTTCAGGTAGGAGACGTGGGAAGAGGTGGAAGGTGAGGCCAGTCGATTGTTCCTGGCTGGTAGTCTGCTGCAGTGACGAAGAGGGAGACATCTTGTCCATTCGATTCGGATTGTTGTTTGGTGATGAAGAACGTTGAAAATTACGTTGCGGTGGACGAGAATGTTTGGAAATCCGTTGAAATGCGTTCGTCATGGGGATTCTTGTGTGCAGTGAATTACATATAAATATGTTGGAGGTGAAGCAAGCATATCAATATCATGTTTCAACCAAGGAGATGAATGAATATACTAAAAGTTGTTCATTGATATAGCAAATGGACTTGGGGATGAAAAAGGAAGACCCCCTTGATAGACGCCCCCCTCCCAGCCTATCAACTGCACCATACTTATATATATAAGCCTTACCTAAGGTTTATTGTCAGGAAGACTGCATATTGGGGTGGAAAGAGGGGATGGCATTCTAGGGATGCCCTTATGGGGCCCTGATATGCAGGCTATCTAGCGTGGCGCTAAGGAATGGAGCGCCAGGCATCACGTGTATCGTGATACACGTGACATTTATACTACCTATAAAGCATTCAGAATGCTATAGTAAGGCAACAATCAAGATAAAGTAACTATAAAAGGAAGAGAAATAGTAAGACAAGTAAAAGAATTTAGGTTACGGTGTCCGATACTGTCGAATAGGTTTCGGCTAAGAAGTAATTAGCCCCACTAGCTATACGCCCCCCCACCTAATTCTCTCAAATGTACACTAGGAAAAGTAGAAGCCTAGAGCTACTATTGCAATATTCAATTATTTTAATGCCTCAACATAATCACTAAATCAGGTGGGTGCACTCTAGTATTTTGCGATTGAGACATTACACCATTTAATTTCAGAAGGAAAGCCCTAGAGTGAAGGTAGGACAGAAGTCTTCTAGTGCACTACATAACTTCCTTTTTTTTGGCGCTTAAAAGCATTTCGTATCCAATCTTTCTTGCCTTACAAAACTTCCGAGTGCATTCTTCAAGCTCCTTGTGAGCTATTGGATCCAACAACATCCATGTACTTGATAGAGGGGATTCTGATAGCCTGATATTTCTGGAGAAGTAATGCCTTTTCCGTCCCTCTCTTGACGTGCTCTATCACATCTTTTAAACAGTTAGTGGCGGCCTATAAACCAGAGAAGTAAAGATTACATACCAATATTCATCATCTTTAGTACCTTAAAATAACTCTTTTCGGCCTCTCCTAAGCCCTTCCATGTAGGGACGGTAGGCTTTCTATTCTCCAAGATTACTTTTTTCCGATGTGACGTTGGCTCAACAAAAGCAGCCTCATCGTCCTTGGAGATTTTCTCGCGGCCAACCACCAGTATGAGCTCTTCCAAGGCAAGGTCTTTCAGCGAATGCAACTTGAAGAGCCTGCTCATCTGTGTGTATGAACTGAGTGTCTCTGCACTTATTGCGAGACGTCGGACGCCCTTCAATGGCAAATCGAAGTAATGGAACTTAACGTTAAAGTCGACTAACCAAATCGTATCGACGGCGAGATTGGCGTATATCGCGGGAGCTCGCGGTATGCCCTCGAAGATATTTTTCTTCATTTTCATAACCACGTTCTTGGATTCGTAGCAAACGTGCGCAAGAGGACAGCAGGATGCTGTACCAACGAGAGACTTTGCTCCGTTTTTCAAGCCCACGATACGAGGTACCGCTGCTGCAGTCTCCCAAATGTCGAGACGCAACTCGAATGGGAGTTCCTTGAAGCGATGAAACTCCTTCTTGGGCTCCATGTTAGATGCCTGGGTCTTATTCTCCATGTTAGTAAGGCTCAGGTGAGGAAAGTGCCGGAATACTCACGGAAGTGATGGTCTTTTGTATAGTGTCTACGCGAGGCAGAGACGCCACCTTCTTGGGGTTATCAATCATCATCTGGATATGAGAAACCATGATTGACTAAAGATACGTGTTGATTAAGGCGTTGACGATGATTGATGGAAGGTATGTAATGATCAAGACGTTGACGGAAGTCAGGACGATGTGCGTATGTGATATCTGAAGTTTGACGGATATTTAAAGAAGAGTAATTTTAAAATTAACTTGAGCATTGTGGAAGTGCGGACGGAACTAGCCAGCTGAATTTTCCTTTTCTGAAGTTTGGTACACTAATACTTAAGACGACCCTTAGGACCCAAAAAGCCCCAAAAACATGAGACAATCGTTTGAGCACTAAGGAAATCCATAATACCTAGTGCAAAGAAGGTCGGGCTTTAAAGATCGGAATATAAATCGGGGATTGCCCGCGCGAGGTAGCCATTGTAGGTCGTCTATTTGTAATGTGGAGAGCCGCGAAACGCATTATATGGAAAATAGCAGCTGGTAACTAATCGTTGTGTTTTCAAATGCATGAAGAGAAAAACTGGTACGAAAGGGAATTAATTCGTAAGAAGGCGATCCATTGGGGTGTTATCTTGTATTTCTTGATCTTCCTTTCCTTGCGCGCCCGTACGAGGGCCAATTCACTTTTCTTGGACACTGCTTACCCTGACTACCTCCATAAACTCAAACTCGGGTACCTGCCAATGCAGAGGGGGAGGGTATAAGCCGCATCTCTCAAGCCAGGCTACAGGTCGTTTTCTTACTATATCATATTAGTAATTGATCTTAAATAGGCTATAATAGAAGGAGTCATAAATACAGCGTTCCGGATCGTTGGCAAGATCTCCCACGGCCTCCAAATCTTCTCTCTCAACAGCAGCCAACTCCTCCCACTTTTTGATATGTGTCATGCTGCGAAGATCTGGAGTCAGACTTTTGTGATTGATCGGAGGCAGGCCATCTCTGGCTTTGATGAAGACGACCTCGTCATTATCACCGATGACCTCTGATTTTACAACAACCACTACCTCCTCAATGTTCATCATCAAGAGGTGACGTTGACGGAAGTTGTCAATATCGCAGCTGCGTCCCGTCATGGTCCCATACCATATCTGATAATCGATAGCGAGACGTTTAATCGCCGCCGATGTAATGTCCTTGCCCCCGCGCGTAGGTTTCTTGATCGTCTTCCAGGTGATATCAGGGTCCATAAGCCAGATCGTGTCGACATCGAGATTCACATATAATTTCGGGCTCTGTCGGCATTGGGAGCCATGGCAGAGATCTTGCTTGATCCTAAGAGCCTCGTTGCGAGCTTCCTTGCTAACGCTGAGGAGATGACACCGTGCTGTAGTTCCTTCAAGTATATTCCCATATTTGATCCTGCGTAAACCAATAACTTGTGGAAATGCGGCCGCGACACCCCATATCTTCAGCCTGAGCTCGATTGGGAGGTGTGGGAATTCGGAAAAGGTAGTAGGGGTTTCGACTTTGGGGCTTTCCATATTGAGGTCAAGGAGAGAAAAAGAGGTACTGGTGCCCACATCATCAGTAGACAGTAACGGACCAGGAGTCGATGCAGAAGACATGTTTAGCCTGCTTGACGGTGGAGGTAGACGCAAAATTGCTTGAATTCGTGATTTGCATGACTGGAGGTGAGGTCGAGAAGCGGATTCGGAATATGTGTTTAGGGATAAAGACGAAAACTGTTCTGTGATTTTAAAGTTTCCATAGAGGTCCAAGAAATCGAATCAACATCAAAAGTGACAAAGCCAAATTCAATCTTGAACGGCAAAAAGGTAGCAGATCACGTGAAGCTTGTAGAACAAACATAAGGAGATTACTTCCACGTCTCATCCCTCGCAGGTTGAATAACTAGGACAAGCCGAATTTTCAATCAAAAAAGACAGGTTTACCTAGTGATTCTTCACCATCCAAACAATGGCAGGAAATAAAAACTCAATAGAATGCTCGCCCAGTTAATCAAACAATGGCAAAATGCTTCCCACGCTTCTAGGAAGATACCTACCTACCCATCACCAAATACCGAGATGAACACACCTGAGTACCAAGCTTCATACATTGCATCAAAGCCATGCTCCCGAATTAAACACTCGATTTGAAGCATCGTACTACTTGAATACACGTAAATGCTGTTATTGTTATCGGAGGCCCGGTCATGTTATACAAGCGCATTCAACGGTTGCGCCTTAAAATGCTAGGTAATAATTCCTTAATATACTTTCTCCTACGATGACATGCCTGGGCAACGAAATGTCTTATGCAGAATTACAAACACGGCGGTATTAGAATTTCAAGCTTGACACTACACGTACTTTCGCCTGAAAACATGCGGCTTCCTGACGCTCTGTTCGAGGCCACCGGAGGTTGATATTTGAGAGGGCTAGGAGACAAGGAGAAGGGTATATGGATCATAGGAGTATATAGGCACTTGCTATACTTGAAACCGGCAAATGATTATCGGCCATCACGATTTGGAGGAAAACCTGTTGAAATCATATTTGTCTCATCAAGCACATAAATCCAAGCCAAGAGCTTATTAACATTTATTGATAATGTTATCTCGTCTTCTATCATCACCACACATCTCGTTTGACATGTTCTCCCCATATCTCCCCGGTCCACTCTTATGTCCCAGACCCAAATCAGGTAGTGGAATAGCAGACAACACCCGCCAAAATTTAAGCATTAAACATCCAAGTACATGGTGTGCTGCCAATGACAGGCAGCGTGGTATCGGTATCAATACAAAAAAGAACATCTCCCAACAAAACATAGTGTTGACGCCATCATGCAAATAATCTAGTGCAATGCAATCCCAACCAATCCATTCATCTCCAGACCCCGATGGGTGGGAGTCCAGTAAGGTATTGAAAACGCCAGAGAAAAAATATTTAGAAGCCAGTCATAATCTACTTTTGACTTGCTCCGTCGAGCAGTTAAGGAGTGACGCATTGCCTAACACCAGGGTATGCAAGAGTATATCGAAGTAGCGCTAATAGTGAGGAATAGAATAAAGATATGTGAATATGTATAATGAGGAACACCTCGGCTAGGAGGTGATCCAAACTGAGGTCCGATGAGAAGGGAAGACATCACACCCGGTCGGCACCCAAATTAAGCCAGCTCATGTCGTTATTCGGCGGTTGAGGCAATCTCTGGGTTGGAGGTGGCGCTGGAAAGCGTAAATTCTGTGTCAAGTTGCTGGCGGCCTTTTGTGGAGGTTGGGGAGCGTAGACGCTTTCCGAGTAATTACTACTCGGGGCTCGACCGTCTGCCCAATTTGATCGATCAACCGGAGTCCACGAACCTTGTTCGTGAACACTAGCTGGTACGCCGCTCGAGTAGGCATCATAATGATCATCGGTATATGTTGAAAAAGAACTCATCGAACCGGATCTTTCGATCTGACCCGACATCTCTCGCGACAAGGGACCATTGTCTGGGAGGTGGGCAATAGTTGGGCTGCCTGATGCAACCCTATTCAACTCCAGCTGTCCTCCAATTTTTAAAGGAGGTGGCATGGCTGATGTCTGGGTGACACTACTCTGTTGTCTATTGTCCGAATAACAGGAATCCGAATCTTCCCCATAGGTTGTCCGTTTCGAGCCGAATCCAAGAATGTTCAGGGCGCTTCCGCCAGACCAGTACCTATTCCACCCTGAGCTCCGTCTCATACTCCCCCGTCTGCCTGGAGCTCCTCTTGGTCTTGTCAGAGGTGGTTTGTCATCTAAAGGCACCTCGTCTATGGCTGGTTCCTTGATTGGCGCCAAATTCCGTTCTTGTGGTATAGGGTTGCTGATGGCGGTTTTGTATGTCTTGTTATATTGACTGCTCGAGTCGCTACCAAAACTCCCACTACCCTTTTCACTACCTCTCTTATGGCTGACTCGCCCCATCAAAATCGCCACGGACGAGAATGAGCCATGTGATGCATTCGGCTCATGACCACGGAACTGCCTCGTCGAACTCGTTTGCGGCAAGCAGCCTCTGTCTGCGAAATCCATGGCATCTTTCTCGTCTGGGATCCCACTCGAACGCCGTTGATGACCAGCGTCATCAAATTGTTTCCGTTGCCTTCGCCATCGGAGAAATAACAGCAGAACAATCAATATAGCAGCAAGACCTAGAATAGATCCCAAGACGGCGCCAAGGATCTTGACAGGAATTGGTGGATCAGCATTACTTTTGGACGCCGCGACAGCGGCTGATGTTGTCTCCGATGGCGATGATGCTGTTGTCGATGCTGTTGTCGAGGCAGTTCCAATATTCCCAGTAAGTACCCCTTGGCTATCAGCCTTGGTCAACGTTGCCGTAGCATTCACCCAAGTATTATCCCTTGCCTTGAACATACATAGCACGTCCGTATCGTTTCCACCGGATATCACCACTAGGCCACTCTGATCTTTAGCCATTGACCATGATGTCCTTGTACTTGATGGTACCAGCGTATTATTGTAGGCTGGCCAGTTAGCAACTGTCAGGTTGCCTCTTCTCTCTAGATCCATCGATCTCTCCTCCACCTTGCCATCCAGGCTTCTCGAGCCAATAGGTTTCGCATTCTGAACTGGATTCCCGTCGGCATCCACCAAAAGAGTCCGGTTGACAGCATTCGGTGAGACTGACATATCAAAAGTATAGAGTGACTTGCTGGAATCATCGCCATCAAGAACGATGGACTTGATGGTTGAGGAGTTGTAGAGAGGAGCGGCCAAAGTCGCATTCGAGTCCACCCAGCCATCCGATGGGCTGAATAACATTGCCTTCGTGTTAGTTTCACTTCCTCCAATGTACAGCGCGTGACTTTCAGACCACTGCATCAGCAAAGGAGATGCACCTGGGGGCACAGTAGCTTCGTAGGCCAATGCGGCATATGGCTCAGAAGCTTGAATAGTAAACGTTTGTGATGACGGAGCCTCGATGCCATCCTGGTTCCCAGCAAACACAAGAATTGAATCTGAAGCATTGAGATAAGCCGCGTTGTGATATACTCGATTTTGGGTGACCGACACGCTTGGCTCAATCGTCTCCCATTTTTCATCTGCAAATACGTAGCGCTGTAACCCTTTGTAATCACTAGAATCGGATGTCCCGCCGACGATGTATAATGCTGCAGCAATCGTGTCATTCTTCGGTGTAGACTGAACACAAACTCCTCCCTTCACCGAAACTCCCATTTCTAATTCCGTCCATTCTGCGCCCTGCGTTATGGGGAGCGATTGAAAAGCCTCCGGGGTATATGTGTAAAGAGTGTTGTTGAACAAAGTCGAGCAAGAATCCTCCAGGGGATACTTGGGTGTCGGAGGAGCCATGACTATATTTTGAACCCCGTCGTTAGATGGAAGCCCCCCACGATGTCGGTCTCGCCGATTTTCCCTTTCCAAATGTATACTTATTGAGGCATAGTAGGCAATGACGTGCCAGTAATAGTGTCAAATCCAAAAGAAAGGATGATATTGAAGCCGTCGAATTGGAGTGACCGAGCGAGTTCGACGCGAAAGGATGCACCCACTTCTCCCATATAGTCTCGAGTGACTTCTCGTCTCGTCCCTAGATGCCCTCGCAAGCGATATGTTGAGGTAGGAACAGGTATACTCCCGAAAATACTGGTTGGGCGAACTTTGAGATGCTACGACCGGAAATCAATTGAAACGAACGGAGTGAAGAATGGCGATGTCAGCGCGTTTGCCGGCTTCCGTTGAAACTCCGCGAAGACGGAAGAGGATTCGACAGCCTCTTGCTGGATGCTTGCAATCCTGCCACGAGTAGG
This sequence comes from Lachnellula occidentalis, assembly GCA_007821535.1. Taxonomy (NCBI): domain Eukaryota; kingdom Fungi; phylum Ascomycota; class Leotiomycetes; order Helotiales; family Lachnaceae; genus Lachnellula; species Lachnellula occidentalis. Next base: position 16,826 of record QGMI01000152.1, on the reverse strand, counting down.
ATCAAGGTCTGGAGAAAGTCTGGCGTGATCGAAACACGAGATGGAAGAGACTCGAGAAGCGAATAGTCGAACGACTTGAATATTCCGAGTGCAGCGAGGACCTGCCCTGCAAAGTTGATCTACAAACCACAGCTAAAATTTGGTTCCGCTGTAATCAATGCAAACTGATGCCCGGGCGGCGTGGGTAACAAAGCAACTCCAGGGTCGTCGCAGATAAATTTACGTATAATGATACCGAAGCAAAGTAATGGCCAGAAGCAGATGGGTACGTCGGTATCGTGGAGCGTGTTGACGTGCAGGAGACGATAGATTGGGAGGTTGAAGTCTGGAAGAGCTCCTGCCAGACAAGCTGCTTGATGATCCTTCTGGTTGGGGTGATTGGATTTGCTCTCAGCAATCTCCTCATCCACTGCTCTTGGTATGGCTCGAGGATGGTACCGTACGTTTTCGTGACTATGGGCCGGTGAAGTCTAGCGTGTGTGCGAGGGAGGGAAGGCGCTGCTGAGTCCGCGTCAAACCCCTGGGAGTGGTGCTTCTCACTCAGGCAAAAGGAAGGATGCACGGAGAGAGGTTGGGGAAGGAGGGAAGTGGAAGCGTAGTTTTGCAGGGTATGGTCGTGGCGCGAGGGTTTGAAGCGGATCGCAGGCTTCGCAGCCCCCTCACGCAGGATGATGATAAGCAGCAAGAGGACCAGAAAGAGAGAGAAAAGAGAGGCCGTATTCAAAATGTCTGAGGTACTCGCATATCCATGTTGATTGTATTGTGCAGCGGCTGAAGCGCTGATTCTGTATGGCCGTTGGGCGGCAAAGAGCCATCCCCTTCACAAGTGAGGTACCTGGTACTTGTGAAAGACACAGACGTCTACATAAATACTACGCGAAGCTCCACAAGGTCCCCGAAAAGAACCCCAAATCGTGCGGCGCTTTCACTGTTTTGGTATGGGGGCACCGCCGTACCTGACAACCCTTTCTCTATGCGGCATGGTGTAGCACTGTGGACAGCGTGAAACGAAGCCTGAGGACTGGCGAATCACTACTTTGGGAGTAGTTAGGGGCACTCTGTTTGGAACTGGAAGCCGCGAATAATTGCACGCACGGCAACTATTGTCATGTACAGACATGCCGTTCATATCTTTACTCTACATCCAGCTTCATATTGATGCCGAGACAGCACATGAACTGGAATCACCATGACCATCTGTGTGGCAGGCACTGATGACTGCCTGTATCCAGAATACAGAGTAATAATGCTACGCTGCGCTGCGCATCGATACCGATATCTGCATTTAGGCACAGCGTAATTTAAACGTCCATATTGCCCAATCATACCCCTATATACTCCGTAATCAGGGGATTTCTTCCGCATGCTGAGTGTCCGTACAGTACTCGGCCCCGCCCCTGTCTGCATTATTATTTATTGGTTGCACCACCTGACTGGTCAGACATGCATGTACGAAGTAAACGGATCTGAGCAGCGGCGAGTAAAAGAGGGCCGGCACTTCTGACCGAACTTCTTCAGCAACCGGCCTCAACCTTTTTATCGGATACAAGAATACAGCCGCCTTCGAGTCTTGAATGCCATGATTCAGCTATCGTATGTATGGTTTAGAAGTGTTCTTCTCCATCGTCGCCAAGGCTCGCATTGATTGAAGCTCCTCTCTTTGATTCGCTTGAATCACTATGAGCCAAGGAACATTCTCTCTCTCACGATGCTTTAAGCGCTCAACTTTAAGCTCGTTTCTCTCTTTAATGCTGATCTGTTCTGCTTTGCGGTCATGTGTTTGTTTTTGTTGGCTTCAAGCGCGCGCAATATAAAAAACCGTCTGTGATGCGCTCCGCTCGCCTGAGCCAATGGAATCCAAAAAATACGTCAACGTGCTGCAACAAGAACAAATACTCGTACTCAACGCGAGCGCGAGAAAGAAAGCGTCTAGAGAAGTGAAAGGGCTGAGATCCGCTTGAACTCTGAAGCTAGAAGATTGAATGACCTTGTTCACCGCGTCGATCATATCACGACTTGTGATGGTCGTCGGCCTGTAGCTGATGTGATGGAAGACAGAACCTCAAGGCACCGTGCGTTTATCAGAAGCTTCACGATGGGTCCTGCATTCTGGCGGCAACTGTCACAATCACCTATTGAGCGGTTCCGCTACGCAATTATCACACCGCCATTCTTTGTTATCGCATTCTGCTTCTCCCATAGTGCGGCGGGCATACATCATTTCACTTCGTTCATACCGACTGGGAGTCCTTCGAATTCATTTTGCAATAACTGAACAAATGTCACAAATGCTCGGGATGAACGAATTTAAGCTCTTCTCGTCTCACTGTGTATAACACCTCCTGGGACCTGTGAGTTCACAAATTGGGCATGCCAATTGGGATACACTTCTGACCTTTCTTTCCATCCTGTGAACGTTGTGGAGTGCCCTGCTTATCTCTCCGTGACATTCAATTTTCTTTCTCATTGACGACGAGGCCATGCGCTGTTGTTTCCAAATGGCGCAGTCTCGTCCTTGAAGGATACGATGTGCCAAATCCAATGGAACAATCGGTCCGGTTTTCAAGCTTCGCCGTAGATACTTCCTTCTGGAATACGACGAGCTATGACGAGAAGATGTGGAAGAGCAAAGTTGCTCGCGGTCTGCTCATAGAAGCGTCGAGGAGAAAATCCTCTCAATTTGAACATCTTGCTGCTATTTAGACTTCATCAACTATTGCTGCTCACTTTCAATCTTCTACAATCAACTCCACAACCTCGCCCTGGATATGATATACAGGATGCTTTTCATAGGTCAAGCCGATAGTGGCAGCCAAATGCCATACTAATAAGTGCTATTTTTTCAAGTCTTCCCACGTACCTCCTTCCCCTCCAGACCTAGCAAGCAGATGTGAATACTGATTATCCTCCTTCTCCAAACTTCCCAGCACCAGAGGAAGCATTAATTCCCCTAGCTTAAACAGGAAACTTGCTTACTCCGTAACCCCACCATCTGGGCGACCCGCACTTATTTTAAGAACATACAGTACCGATCCGAATCCGATACACCACATGCCAACTTAGTACCTTGCATACCTCCATTGCATACCTAGGTATAGCACGTTCTATACCTCCAACCCAATCAATCCCTTGAAATTAAACATACTATCTACAGTCTCTCCATAGAAAATACGCGCACGTGGAAACAACGTTGCCTAGCCTAGTATATCGAGAGGATCGCCATCCCTCCCTCCCACGATTACGCGAGAGAGGCTCAGACTCATCCATCCGCCATACTGAGCACCCGATGCGATCGTATCGGCAGGATTCATTCCTCAGGGCGATGAATAAGAAGGACCGATAGCTGTTGTGTTATTGCGTAATCCCGATGTCCCGATTTCCCGGGGAAGGATCTGGAGGATGGATGACGGATGACGGAAATGGATGGTTGTAACGAGACACAATATCAGATGATAATAACATTTATGTGAGGGGGTTTAGGACATGTCGATTGCTTGCTTGTAAATAGTACTGGTCGTACGTCCATAATAACCGTTCGGTGGATTAATTGTAGACGAAAGAGGGAAGTGCCAAACAGCCAAACCACAACACAACACCTAACAAAAACAATCCTCTACTTTTAATATCAAACTACCACCCCTTCCTTCCTCACTATACCAATCAAATCACCAATAATCCTCGAAACACATCTCCAGCCAAGCGCCACACTCGCACAACTTCATTCATTCCCAACTTACAAACCCAACATCGCCTTGAAAAGGTTCACTTAAACAGGAAGGTCAAACAAAACCGCAACACAACACAGCCGACTGACTTCGCCCCCCCCCGCAATAATATCATCTCAAGATATCATATCACACTATCTCCAGTATCCAATTCGGGACACAACGCCTTTATTGCAGATCGCAGGTCATGTTTACTCTCGACCCTGCCATTCAGGCATATTATATTACATGCATACATACATATATAGATACTTCTTTGCAATTAACCTCTCCTCTCCCCCCTTTCACCCCACACTATCTCGAGTCATACCATACCATATCATAGCATACTATCCGTGGATGAAACAAGTGGCTGAATAATGTTCCAAAACTCTGGAACATTATTCAGTGGGGGAACGGCTCATGATAATAGCATGCGGGGTGGATTGGGATACTCAGGTCAATGATATTCAATGCTGTTTTTGTGTCCAGCATAATCATGCATGCGTTTAAAACAATGAGCACAAAGAATACTCGTACTTGCCCCCCTTTCCCTAAACGCCAAAAGCAGGCTCATATAATCCACAAGTCATCGTTCTCCTCCCGACTCAATTCATAGCTCACAACCGCACCGCTAAAATACGTAAGCATCAACCTCCACCTCCTCGGCCGTCTACTCTTCCTAGAATCCCAAGGCTCACTCGAGGGTTGAGGAGAAACCGCCATGCCCAAAAGTGGATCTCCTTTTCTCAGAAGACGGACGTGTCGACGGAAAGGAAGCACGAGGTCCAAACGAAGCATCACTACCGGACCGTGCTGCGAGAATCCATTCTTCAACCTGGTCAGAGTGAAGAGAGCGACTTTGCCCATCTGCGATGCCACGACGAGAAGTGATAGCTCTGGAATCTTGGCAATCATGTTGAGCCGATGGTAGTTTACAAGTCGATCATTCAGTCCGGTTGTGTTATTCCATAGTCTATTGATAGACTGAAGAGAATCAGGGGCTTAGCCAGTGTCATGGGGGTTATGAGATCTCATAACATACCGCTATGCCATTTAAAACGTCGCGACATATCGTGCTTGGAAGGCCCACCGAAAGTGGTAATAGTTGCACACTAGTTCGAAGTGCTTGGAAAATTGCTACCCCCTGCTGAGGAGATGAAGTTTTGTCGAGGTCTTGACGGAAGTTTCCGGTGCTCTGGGGCTTAGGAGTCTTTGAGGAATTCAGCTGTCTCAAGAAGTCTTGCCAGCACGTTTTATCCTCTATGACTGGTTGAGGCAGATTTAAAGAACGCTGCGTAAAGTCAGCTAACTTATATTCCACGGTTCGCGAGCTATCCGTGGATGAAAAAAGTGGCCGAATAATGTACCAGAGTGTTGGAACATTATTCGGCGACTTTTCATCCACGTAGAGGCGGGTCAACTTACATGTAGATCTTCAGTGGTCAAGTTTTGGCGAGAGAACTTCTCGGAGACTCTATCCATATTATGAATAGCCGTAGTATTAGCTTCGTCACTTTCCAGTACGGGGGAAGATGTGTCCGCGGTGTCTCTGACAGCGCTTGCAGTACAGTCTATATCAAAAAAGCCGCAGGTATGTTGCACTGGCTGATCGCATCCCAGAGCCACCTGCGGTGTCGATTCGATCCTAAAGTCCCCCAAAGGTATGACGACAATGCCCCAGCCCCTTGGATGATTATTAGTAAGTAGAGGAAACTACATATTCGTTGCGGTTTTAGTACTTACATTTTGTCGATGTCAGGTGTTGGATGATGGTCGCTCGAGTATTGGACACGCAGAGGACGGGCTCCTGATAATCTCAATCCACCACTCGCCATCCATAGAGCTAGTGACCATAGGTTCCCACAGACGTCGTTGGCAATAATCGAGTCAGCGTCACAGTTTTGGTCACTAGAGAAATCGATCGATGGAATATTGCGACCCAGAGGTTTGAAGACTAATTTATAACCACGTTGCCGTTTCTCGCGCGCTGAACTTGGATGGACATGGCGCAATGGGAACGCCTGGTTAGCGGCAGAACTATCGTGGCTCGGGGGTATGTAGTAGTCGGTCGAATCCGAATCTTCCGAGCTTTCACTACCGTCCGAAATATTTTCCTCCTTCGCTTTTGGACTGTGACGGGACATAGGGTGCCTCTGGTTGGCGCCAGAAATATCGTGATTCGGGAACACATCGTTCTCCATCGTCTCGTCACTCTTCAGTATATGTTCTCCGATCGCGAATGCAAAAACTGTGATCTCGTGCCGGTTTGAGCTGACAGCTATGAGGCGTGAATGTTCGTGTATAGCCAGCCCCCAAGCAGTCATACCCACATTCTCATGAAACATAGGCACCGTCTCACTGACTGATCCCCTCTGCACCGCCAAATTTCGGTTGATTTCAGCATTCAACTGGTGCGTATAGTAGGCAATGACATCCCCATCATCGCAAGCCACCAAGAGGATTTCGTGAGTCCCGAGGTTGCCTATAACTGCGAGAGAAACAGTGTTTAGCTTTGTATGAGCACGACCGGGAGGTTGGCATTCATCTTACTCATGTGATTAACGGAATGTGGCTTGCTCGCATCGATGTATCCCCCGACAACAACACCATTGCCGCTTCGTGGCAGAGCAAGCCAGATGTCCGGTTTGGAAGGTAGTATTTGCTTTAGGCCCTGAGGAACTGCAACGTATACGACGCGTCCGTATGCTGCAAGATAGAGCTGTGATACATTAGCATGGTCCAAGTAGGTGAAGCATATCAGCAACGAGCAGAAAGTCAGAGCTGCCCCATGGGCTCCCACGATTCTCAATCACTCATGGGGTTGAGAGATTCAAGCGGGGAAAGAAATGGCCCAAGCTTACATTATATCTCTGGGACAATGCAGTCAGGTTCATCCTCCACTGCGCATTACCTGGTGCTGCATATTTGCCAAACTGTGGTGTATTATTAGTCTTTCATTCTCAACCGTTGATGATGGATCTGGTTACCCGCTGCTTCCTTGATTGATATGCAAAATTCCCAACTCCAATCTCCTGGAAATTTCGCTTGGGACTAGCCATATTGTGATCGATGTCTTGAGTCTAAGCTTATGAATGTCTTGGTGAGATGGAACATTGTTACAGGTCTTGAGTGAAGGTTGAAGTTGGCTCCTTCCTTCACCTTGAAGCTTGTTGACGTTCTTAGCGCGAGGCTACAGGCGAGGCTGATCTATCGATAAGCAAATAAAAGCTGAACTAATAAGGTATCCCCCATTGGTCCGCCCTCTTCGTGGATGAAATAAGTGGCCGAATAATGTCCCTGTGTTTTGGTACATTATTCAGCCACTTAGAAGTGTTTCGTCCACGGAGAGCCGCCCCAGCCCACAGCCTGATAGAGATGAGGTTTAGTAATCAGATTGGTTAACTCCGAAAACCTTGACAGCTTGAACGTCGAGAAGTGCTCAATCACGTGCATGGTATCCCTAGTGGGAGGCTCAATTGGAAAGCGCAAGGACAGGGATGCCGGTGGATCCGGGATGACCCCACTTAGGTATCGTCCCATTTATTTCAGGCCGCATTGAATGTCAAAAGCATCTGTCACAGGCCGCCTGATTGGCCAGCGCCAACGACAACGTGCAAAGATAAGGCTAAGACGAACTAGACCGCATTGACCGATCTGGGAAAGTCTTATCTCTGGCCTCTCTCACAGCTGCAAATGCGACATTTGACATTCGTGGTCGTCATGCCAAGTCAATAATCAATTGCTTTCCTTCTCTTCCATGAGGCGTGCGTGGCTGAGAAAGCGTGGAGGGGAAATTGTTTTGTCTGACTTTTTCTCCGGGCCCATCATGAGCGTACAAGAACGACACGCACGAGGGGTCAGATGCTGAGATGCGAGATGCCTCAAATCCCGATTGAGGAGCTTTTGCTGCCATCCCTGAACTTGGTACCTGAAGCTTGCAGTGCTTCTGTTCTTTGTCTCTTGGACGACTCAATTGAACTGAAGAATCGATCTCTTGGATACAGAAGCCTCTTTGATATACAGGGTTCTGGACTGTTGTCACCCTAAACTGCCGCGTGCCTCTTCCTTCCGCTACGGAGTCCTCGCTTTTACCCCACAGTCTGTGGATATTTCTTACCTCACAGGCTTACCAGTGGCGCAAAGGAAGCCATGTGAATGGCTGTTGTTTGGATTTAAGGTAGTTTGTACTCCGTGAAGCTATACCCTGCCTTAACCCCCATGTCGGGCTCGTCGCAGCCTCGCGCCGCCTTGTATGCCATGCATACCGAACAAACTCTTCTTTTGTCTCGGTAGAAAGTTCCGCTCTACCTTTTCAGAGCTTCAGGAAGTAAGGATACTGGTGCTTCTCCTGAGATTTGAGAGGAACCCAGTATACATTTTGCAGGAAAGGCATCTCTAGACGTTTCCGTGGGGTCTGCTGTAGAGTAGAGAATGAGGCTGCTCTAGAACTTGCAGGGAAGCTCCTGTGTCAAGACGGCATGCAGATCTACAGTCCTTAGATCTTCCCACCGAGACTCTGAGAGGCGCCGCGCCTTACTGTACCCCTCGGAGGCTCCTTGTCACACCCACGAAAACTTCTCCGTGGACCTGGAATTGGACTTGGCCATGCAAGAGAACAAGCCGGGACAGCGAGGCGTCTTGGTTCCACTACTAGCAGTACTAATAAACAGCCGTCCCTCCTTTGGCCATTATTTGCCCTTATCATTCTGTCAACCTGGCTTGTCTTATACTTTGGATACTAGACAAATAGTCCCCCCATCCACCCGTCTAACCCCGGCGCCGAGCCTCTACGGCGTTATAGACGTATCATACGTCCTTCCTTTATCACCCCCATCACCCCCATCACCCCCAAGGCCCTCGACTTCTTTGTTTCCAATATCTTCCCAATTTCCTCTCCTCTCCTCGTTTCCTCTTTTACGATACAATTGCAGCTCTTGCCTTCTCGACAAGGAAAGTCCGTCTTCGTCTGGTCATACAAGTCCAGATCCATCCTACGTCATTCCGTCGCGGGCGCCGACCTCGGCAAGGATAACCATATACCTTACTCGTGCAGCAAGATCCGGATTCCAATTGCGCGAGAAAGGTCTCTGTGATCATGGCTTCGTATACACCGATTGGGCCCCCTCAGCCATATAATGGTACCGGGAAAACTGGCGGCGATTCTGGTAAGAAACCTCCCTCTCTGTGATCATTGCAGGGATAGGAATACAATACTAACTTCCCCAATCAAACTACAGCCGTCGAGAACCTAAACGTATATTTCGACCCGGGTGACCAGGCCTATATCATCGTTTCATCATGCATGGTCCTGCTCATGATTCCGGGCCTGGGCTTCTTATACTCTGGATTGGCACGTCGAAAGTCTGCCCTCTCCATGATATGGGCGTGTATGGGTTCTTTCTCTATAATTGTGTTCCAATGGTATTTTTGGGGTTACTCGCTGGCCTTTAGCCCTTCTGCAACAAATGGATTCATTGGGAATCTGGGGAGTTTTGGTCTGAAGGGTGTTCTGGGAACGCCTTCACCGGGATCGCCACTTATCCCTGAGTTGCTATATTCTTTTTACCAGGTGGGCAATTCTTCCATGTCTGCTACCCGCTCATGTGCTTATCTCTTATAGCTACAATTCTGTGCTACCACAGCTGCAATAGTGGTAGGAGCCGTCGCGGAGCGTGGGAGGTAATTCTATTACATCCTTTTTAAAAAACATGCCTAACAACAAATTTAGACTCATCCCAGCTATGGTCTTTATTTTCTGCTGGGCAACGCTCGTATACTGCCCTGTGGCATGCTGGGTATGGAACGTCAACGGATGGGCGTTCAAATATGGAGTTCTCGACTACGCTGGAGGTGGACCTGTCGAAATCGTGTCTGGCATGTCGGCTCTCGCATACTCGATGGTTTTGGGCAAGCGTCAAGAGAAGATGATGTTGAACTTCAGACCCCACAATGTTTCGCTGATTACACTGGGAACCATTCTTCTGTGGTTTGGATGGCTCGGTTTCAACGGTGGTTCAGCATTCGGTGCCAATCTTCGTGCTGTTATGGCTTGCTGGAACTCATGTCTGGCTGCCATGTTCGGTTCAATCACTTGGTGTCTGCTAGATTACCGTCTTGCAAGGTATTTTAATGTCTCCAGATGTGCGATGATCTATTAACAATCAATCTCAGGAAATGGTCAATGGTCGGCTGGTGTTCCGGCTGCATTTCTGGTCTTGTCGCTGCCACCCCAGCCTCTGGATTCATCCCACCATGGGCAGCCATCATTCTCGGCATAGTCACCGGCATAGTTTCCAATTTTGCAACCAAGGTCAAGTTCTGGATCCGCATCGACGATAGTATGGATGTGTTGGCTGAGCACGGCATCGCTGGCATGGTCGGACTCGTTTTCAACGCCCTCTTCGCCGCTGACTACATCATCGGATTGGATGGCGTGAATGGAAACGGTGCCATTAACGGCGGCTGGCTCAATCACAATTACAAGCAACTCTACATCCAAGTCGCCTACATCGTAGCTTGCACCGCCTACTCCTTCGTGATGTCCGCCATCATCGCCTTCATTATCAACTATATCCCTGGCCTACATCTCCGTGCATCAGAGGAGGCTGAACTCCTCGGTATGGACGATGATCAACTCGGCGAGTTCGCATATGATTACGTCGAGGTCCGCAGAGATTACCTTGCCTGGACACCCGCCAAAGACGAGCCTGAGAAGACGGAGAGTAATGTTGAGGCGGGAGCTAGACATGGGATCCCTGAACACAGCAATATGATCAATGGTCACTCACCAGAGCGGGATTCTGGACACGCGCACACGGGGATCCAAGGCGATCGCCATGCTCAGGGTATTGATAAGCGTGACAATGAAAAAGAAGCACATGCTGCTAATGGTTTATGAGTGTAAGGGGGTGGTCGAGATATGACAAAATCTGGATTCGTTTTTAGACATGATGTCTGGTATTAGGAGTTGGTTTGGGCCCATCAGCGATATCCGGCTGGCTGAAAGTATGCTGGCCATTACCTGTCTTTTGTATATCTAATTCCATATATCTGAACATATGTATTGTATATAGGTACTCATAAAAAGTATATGCAGTCACGATATTATCTATAACGATTTCTCCATAATTATCGTCTTCCAGTTATACATATCAAACCACATCACACCCCACCACCTATTACAATACCATACAATACACCACATTCTCGGTATTTTCACTCACAACATGCAGAGTCTAAATCACATGCAAGATACTATACATCCATACCCTCCTGCCAATCTCCACGAGTCAACTCCGACCTCATGCTCAAGAGACCCACAAAAACCATCAAAACCAACATCTCAACACCAGATCCAAACGGCCCTCTCCCCCAGCGAAACGAAAGGAAAGGAAACGACGTCAAAATAACCACCATGACATCAGCATCCTGCTCCTTCATGCACCCCAGGAACCGGAACTTGACACCCCCATCCCCTCCCGCCGTCAGTGTAAGTCTGTAAGTGGCGTTTTTACCCTTATCAGTATCCCTGTCGCATCCTCCTCTATCCCATTCTTATATCTGGTTTTTATTTATTTCCGGGGACAAGGAAGGATGAGGATAAGGATGATGATGGATAAGGAGGGATGAGGAGGATAAGGAGGATGAGCGATGGGGTGAGGATGAGGATAAGGACAAGGAGGGATGAGAGGATAAGGATAAGGAGGGATGAGAGGATTGGAGGCAGGGGAGGATTATGATGTAGGTAGGTAGGTAGGTATGTTGGTGTGGATTCCTTGTAAGGAGGGGGAAGTGGATGTGGATGTGGAAATGGATGTGGGAAATGGAGGGAAGAGGTACAGGGCTTGGGATAAGGAGAAGGAGGGAGGCTCAGGGAGCTTGAGAAGGAGCGGAGGGGAGGCTCTCCGTGTATGTATGAAAAAAGTAGCCGATTAATGTTCCTGGGTCCTGGTACATTATTAAGCTACTTATACGGTTCGGTTCGCACGACGTAGAGGGGTGTTGTGGGATGTATGGTATGGCATTGCCTTTCTACAACTATGTCCTCGCTTGAAGTCAAGGCCATTAGTAGCTGGGCTGGTACTGTACGTTCGAAAGCTGAGTAACAGCAGCACTTGCCTTGCAGCTAACATCGTCCTGAGCTATTCTATCACAAGTCACAATAAGTAGGTACTACACAGAAGACGACTCAGGGTATTGAAAATCAGATTAGCTACTTTTAAATCAAAGGAAAGATCTACAAGCTACAAACAAAATCCTACAATCATAAATTAATTCTTGCCAAACCAAATAATAACGCCATAAAACCATGCGGGGCATAAATCATCACCGAACCAAATGGATATCCGCCATCTAAAAGACGCTCCCTTCTCCCCCAGGCATGCTACTCTGCAAACTCATTCTCGAGTGGTTCGCAGCAGCCATATCCTCCGGACTAAAGACCCTGACCGATTTCTTCGGCTTCGCGACCAGCACCTGCGCAGGGCAGACGACAATCTCCTCGTCGCCCTCTCCACTATCATCGCCTTTCTTGACGACGAGTGGGAAGAGCACAACTCTCACGACTGCCTTCTGGGCTTCTAGCTCCTCGTTCGAGACCGTGTCCCCGCTGCGCTCGTTCATCAGCGCCGCGTTGAATGATACTTTCCTGGCTAGGTCGCCGTTGGCATCGTATTCTGGCTGCAGGGGTGGGAGCATCATGTACTCTGCACGCTGAGTCCGCATCTCTATGGAGAGATCCACTGCCGCTTTCATTACTCTCTTCAACTGCTCATGGATCTGCGCCTCGAGTTGACTTGGTGGTGGGAGGATCTCGCTGAGAGTTTCTAACACTGCGTGAACGACGGCTTCGGTATCCTGCTCCCGTTGCCGTATAAATGCCTCTCGTTTTGATAGCAGTGTGAGTGTGGTAGCACGCCATTGATGGACTGCTGCTGCTGGTCCGACTTCTGACAGTAACTTCTCTAAAGATTTGAGCTTCTGCCGTTGTTCTCGATCCATGCCGAATAGGTAGCGTGTGAATATGAATTCCCACACCATTGTCATTGTCATCGACATGAACACGTCTCGGCGCTTGACTCTATCTGCGAGGTAGTGGTCCACATCTGAACCATCCAAGATTGCATTATCCAGTCGGTCAATAGTCTTGTCATTGTTGATCTCGCTCGTAAGCCTGCAGGCTCTCATATCGGAGAACTTCGAGAACCGCAGAACCCATTGTTGTACATGTTGACATAATTGTTGGCAGGCATTGTCAAAGTAATCTTCGTCTCGGATGGTAAGGAAGTCGCTGTCGCCTGCTTTCGATGCCAATATTTGCTTCTGCATCTCTCGAATCTGCGCCTTCGCAGATTCCAACTGAGCTCGCAACTGAGCAATCTCCTCGTCTTTCGCCTGTACAGACCTCTGAACCTCATTCCTCACGATCCCTTCCATGCCCCCTGTTAGATTGCTGTGCGCATCTCGTGTTTCTTGGAGTTCGCGAGTGGCTCGCGCATGTTCGGCTTCCAGCGTGCCATACCGTTCGCTATGTTGATGTCCAATCGTAGCATTTGCGCTCGCCAATCCATCATTCACTTCTGTAAGTCTTGTAACTTCGTTTTGTAGCCAGTCGAGCGTCCTCTTGAGACTGTCAATCTCTGCGTCTTTTTCGACGGCTGAAATAGATCCACTCGATGCTTGTAGTGTTCGTTCGGCCTGCGCTTTTGCTTCTGCCAGTATGCGATTTTCGGCAGCTAATTGTTCGAGTTTGGATTCGAGGTCGAGCACTTGCATGCTTTGTCTTCGGCGCATGGAGTGGGGTCGAGTCGGAGACCGTGGTGAGCCCATGCGGCCTTCACCGAAGCCATCCTGCACAATGGTTAGATACGACACATAACAATTGAACGCGATTACTCACATAGACATCCGCCATGTCCTTGGCCCGGACGCGACCCTCGTTGGCTTGTGGATTTGCTGTACTGGACGATGAGTTTGATAGCGCGGCAAGCTCAGCTTCTTTACCAAGCTCAGCTTCCTTAGCGAGGTCAAGCTGACTTCGTTGGCTGAGAGACCGCAGATCCCCGCTAATTTTACGATCGCTACGGCGGAGCGGAGGCGTACCTGAACGATGGCTGTTGGCGCTGTCGGATCGAAAGTTGGGGTCTGGAGTGCGCAGTCGATTGATATTCGATGAAGACTTGTAACTCTGTGCGCTGTCTGGTCTTTTCTCTGCACTCACTTGGCGGGCAGCTGCGAAACCTAGGCCTGTCGCGCCAATGGCAGCAGCAGTACCGGCTGCAAGAGCGGTTTCATTGCGGATCTTGGGCCGCTCAGCCTTGGGTATTTGCGCCTGACCGAGTACCGCGTAACTCTCTTCTTTGGGCGTTGAGGTTCGGTGTGAATCGGATGATTGAATCTGCGGCACACGTTGCTTTACATCGCTGTCATCTTTTAGTTTGGCGGAGCGTAGATTGTCTGACGATTCGAGTCGTTGCACGCGTCGCTTCACAAGACTACCTTGACTCGGCTGTTGTGATCCATGAATGGTGTCGGTGCGATGAAGTCCTGCGTGTTCCTCTCGGTGAGATGGGGGGTGTCTTGTTCATGATGTCTAGGTCGCTCTTCTGATCTATGAATTGTTTGAGTTCGATGAAGGTCTGTATGCTTCTCCTCCTTGGCTCTTTGAGATGGAAGGAGATCAATACTTGAGCGCTTTTCGTCGTGATGCTTGTCTACTCGCTCGTCTGCAGGCCGCTGAGCTTGGAAGAAATCTATATTCCTGTCTTCTTTTGGCCCATCTAAATCGTGACTGCTTCGTGAACTCTTCTCTTTACGGCGGTGCTTGTCAGTCACAACCTTTGGCCTCAACGACTTGTCGATGGCGACCGTCTCTGCTTCTTCATCAACCTGAGGCCACGCCATGCTAGCGATAGCATCATCCGAGGAAGACACTGGCGCTCGCGTGTGCCCTTCCCCAGCTGGCGAAATGTCACGCATATGGACACCACTATCACGAACGTGCTCATCATGAACATCTGCGAAGGCCCCTTGGGGCGGAATTGGCGATTCTGTAACAAAGGCGCTGTCTCTATTGGCATCGTCTTCGTGGTGACCTCTTTTAACATGATGATCAGATTCAGGTCGAATTGGGCTTTCTTCTCTGACTACCGGCAAGTCTGAAAATCCAGTATTGTATCTGCTCTTTCGGGATGGCGTACGGTCGATTTGTTGTCCCTCGAAATTTACTCCTCTATCCTGAGATTGGCCAATCGATTCAGATGTAGTTGAGGCGTTTTGATGGCTGAGCGGCGGTATATCAGTAAGTCCTAGTGGTGTCGATACTGTCATTGTTGGTGGAGTCGGAGGTGCCTGAGATGTTTCGTCATGAGAATGCTTTGACTCTCTGTTGGTCTCACTTGGCTCGTGGGACGAGGCTGGGTCTGCGTGTGATTGTTCTTCCCCAGGAGGCGACCAAAAACCATCATCGTCATCATGATCGTTCTCTTGACCCCTTGATTCTTCAAAATCCTTAGGGTCAGCACCCTCCCAAAGCGCAGGATCGTCGAACATGTCATCTCTTGCAGCCCTGTGATCAATGCTCATCTTACGCTTCTCCTTCTTTGACAACTTTCTCGCTGGCGTTGAGGCGCCACTAGCAGAAGTACTTGGGTCGCTCTCCTTTCCGCCGGACTTGCTGAGAATAGCTGCTCCAGCGAGAGCTGCTGCTCCCGCTGCAGCTAGCCCTGGAATGCTGCTGTTCTCATTTGAATGGTCCTTCGGCATATCTTCTCCAATCGGAGGACGGAAGGACTCTGCCAAAGATGATGAACCGATCGACCCAGTATCCTTCTTCTTGCCCTTCTTGCCCTTCTTCGTAGGTCTGGCAAAGTCGTCCACAGGGGACGCTTCAGTTGTGAGTGCAATGTGCGAGAGAGATTGGTCCTTTGCAATATCTTCAATGACTGGTAGTTTTCTTTCCACCTCAGCCTCTTCCACATCATCGGCCCAAGATGTCAAACCAGCTTTTGCCGGTCCAACATCACCGGGTATGGTAGCATCCAGGGTGGCCTGACGCTTCCTCTTATCCTTCTTGGACGATTTTCGAGAGAGGTCGGTTGGGAAAGCATCGGTCTCCTCGCTCCCAAGATGCTGTGGGGTGGGAGGTGAAGAGCTCGTTGGTGCGTCTCTAGAATTGTCCTCGAGAGATGGGCTCGTTTGATCAGTATCAACAGGATTGGCAACCAAGTGTTCTGGTGCGATGGAAGGTTCTTGCTCATGAGAACTCTCCGCCATAATAGGTGTGTCCTTTAGAAGAACTTTCGTGGCGTCAGTCTCCGAATCAAGCCTAGATCCTCGTTTTCCTTTCTTATCCTTCTTAGATTTCTTCGCGAACGCAATACCATCATCCTCAACTGCTCCGGCTTTGTCATCCAATTTCTTACTTAAGGGTTCAGCAAAACTTTCACCGGTCTGAACTCCAGGATCGGAAGACGGCTGTTCAATCGGGTTTTCAGCTTTCAAATGCTTTTGAGGTTGGGTGCTACTCGATGCTTCTTCCAATGGCGTTGAAAGGCCAGACTTGCGCTTCTTGTCTTTCTTGTCCTTCTTGGATTTCTTAGTCGAGAAGGAAGCCGACTCATCTCCGGGGGCTTGTTCAGGATCTTGAGAACCTGCAGGGAGGGGATATTCTTCCAGATTGACTGGCTCCTCGACAAGTTCTTGTGCATAAGCGGCGCCAGAATCTTGCTCGATTGGTTTTTCAATCTCTTTGTCCTTGGGTTTGTCAGAGGCCTCGATGATCTCAATTTCTCTGGATGCTGGTGGACCCTTGGAGTCAATGCTCAAGTCTCGAGGCTCTTCGACAGCTACATTTCGTTCCTGTAATTCTTCTGCGGGTGTAGAAAGTCCAGATTTGCGCTTCTTATCCTTCTTGGACTTCTTAGTTGAATTTGACGCCCACTCATCGACTGGCTCTTCGGCTACCTCTTGCGAAGGTGCAGGAATTATCGGCTCCGCGTTCTTGGCAGGTTCCTCAACAGCATCTCGCGTTGCAGTGGAGGTAGATGGTTCAGGCTCAATAGACTCAATAGTGAGCTCCTCTGCTGGAGTAGACAGCTCAGATTTGCGCTTCTTATCCTT
>QGMI01000151.1:0-55799 GCA_007821535.1 Lachnellula occidentalis | reverse complement strand
AGAAGCTTTCTACTATGATTAATAAGGTAATAAAGGACCTATATAAGAAGGGAATTAAAGCTAGGAAGCTAGAAAAGGAGTATATAAAGCGTATTAAAGATTATAAAAAGAGGAAGGATCTACTACTACTTAAGGATATCTATAAGATTTGAGACTTTAAGAAGAATCCTAATACTATTAAAGAGTTTTTATACTTTATAGCTATATTCCTATAACTTATATAAGTCGTTAAAGAGCTAAAAACGCGATATAAGGCTAGCAATTAGCAATTAGATAAAGAACTAGTAATTAGACTTAGTAATTCGTACCCTTAGAAGGTAGGCAGATATATCCCTAATTTAAGCCTAATACTAGCTAGACTACTTAAAGATTCTTCTAGTTAAGAGCTAAATATAGGAAGTATAGACTTGATTACTTAGAATAATAACTTTATATAACTATAGAATTAATATATCTAAAATCTATCTTAAAACTTGTATCTTTTATACTAATTTTAGTATATTGCATATAGTAAAATAGTATTGCTAGTATATCTTACTATGATAATCGCTTACCTGTGACGTTCGCTTACCCCGACTGTGAGCGAAGCGAGCGAAGGAAGAAGGACCGGCTATTAGATGATGGTACGGAGTATCCGAGCTTCTCGTGGTGGATATAAGACTACGGAGTGTGCGCCACTCGGTCCCAGACGAGCTACTTTCGGCTTCGGATAGGTGGGGCCGCTTGTAGATTGGAGTACGGAGTATGGAAGCTGTTCTAGATGTCAGGGGTAAATGCGATGGAAGAATAAGTTTAGAGAGGGAGGAGTGTAGGACTCAGTAGGAATTGTAAGAAATAGGTGAGGAGGGTCGTATATAGAGGAGCTAGTCTACCTAGGTAGGCAGATACTTTGGATTTTAGAGGATGCGCAGGGTTGCATTGGGAAGAAAAGGAAACTCCTGCAATCGAAATGACATCACGTGCGTGCTATAAATAGAATGCAGAAGTTTGTAAAGGAGGCATAAATTTTTTAGCAATCGCGAAGTCCAATTGAATTGAATGACATCTCAATTCTTGAAGCGATCACCGTTGTCACAGGAAAGAGAGATAACTTCTACTAGTCTCGTGACATATCACATGACGCACCCCCAAAAGTCGCTTCTTCCATCTTTCCTTGCACCAGTCCCCCTTTCCCAACTCGCTTCGCCAAAACAAAAAGAGAAGTCACCACCCACCCCCAATGTCACAACCGCAACAATGGCAACCCAAACCCTCTTCTACCCTTTCCCCCTTCACATTCATCGCCCACCGCTTCACCATCCATGACAAACCCCCCACAATAACAACCATCCGCGACACGCTTCTCACCATGGCTTCAATTCACCTGACGCACATGCGCTCTGCGCTTTCCATGGTCTTACCCCTCACCCTCTGTTCTTCTCCACCTTGACTAACGACCACAGGCCCAACACGCACTCAACACAAACGAAACACCCGTAGGCTGCATCCTCGTGCACCCAGTCCACGGCATCGTTTCCACAGGCCAAAACGCCACAAATGAGACGTATAACGGTACCATGCACGCAGAATTCATCGCCATAAATTCCCTCCTCTCCTCCTCTCCCTGCGCCCTGCCCAAAACCCAAGACGGGGCCGAGATACCGCTCGGAACCTCCCTCAAGGGCCTCGATCTCCCCGCTCGCCTCAGAGTCTTGAAGCAATGCAGTCTGTATGTAACCGTGGAACCGTGTATCATGTGTGCGTCTCTCCTGCGGCAGTTTGGGATCGCGGGCGTTTACTTTGGTGCGGGGAATGAGAAGTTTGGTGGTACGGGAGGGGTGCTTGATATTCAATCTTCGAATGGCTTGTTTACGGAGAGTGATCGGGAGGAGAAGAGGCTGCGGAAGAGGGAGGTGATGGAGGGGGATTATGGGGTTAGTGGAGGTTGGTTGAGGGAAGAGGCTATTCTGATGTTGAGGCGGTTTTATGTGCAGGAAAATGGGCGTGGTGAGTTTCTTTCCTTCTTCATCTCGGAGCTCGTTGATGGATGAGGAATGGGAACTAATGTATGAGACAGCGCCGGAACCGAGAGCAAAGAAAGAGAGGGTGCTGAAGCTAGAGGTTAAGCCGTTGGGTGAAAAAGATAAGATGTCTGCGTCGACGGAGAAGCTGGTTGTTGAGGAAGTGCTGAGTGAAAGGCCTAATGGGGTTGAGAAGACGATCATGTCGAGGGAGAAACTTAGGGCTGAGAGGAAGCAGTCTGGGGGAAGCAGGGAGGTGATAAAGGGCTGCAGGTGAGTAAGGCTCGGCAACTGAAAGATGTAACTGAGAGTGGTATTAATGGTCGGCTGGAGAGACAGCAGAATGAGAGTCTGAAGGATGTGGATTAGGGTGCAAACGAGTAAGAAAATAGTCAAGAAAAGTGTGCCTAGGTAGGTACTGGCAATAGGTGTTTGGCGCGCTTGAGCATTTACATTGAAAGGCAGCATTGTAGTGATAGGGCGTACCCATTGGGAGGGGGAGTTGCAAACTTAGATACCCATCATTATTGTATTCTAAAGTCCCTCATTAGTCCCAGCTTTGATCAGTGATTAAGTGGACTATAGAAGGGACTTCACAGACTCATTGGAAGCTTCGAACCATTTACACACATCGAGGAACATACAAAGGTCGAGGAAGGGGGAAGCGGCAAGTCATTCCAGATCCCCTACTCACTACGCAACTCAAACGTCTTCACACAAGTCAAAACTTCTCAAACAGCCTACGCCAATCCCATTGAATCCATATGTACAAACCCCCACTCAATCAACCAACAGTCTTCTTCCTCTCCTCCTCCAACTCCCTCTCAGCCGCCTGATAATACTTGGCCGTATCCACACCATGCTGATTATGATTCACAAAATTAAACCACGGGATAACATGCAGAAACACCCCCGTATATCTCGAGTTCCGAGACGCCATGCCCTGCATGTACGGCGTCATTGTCGATGTGCCGTACAGAGGCTCGCCCGCCTTTACTTTCGTCACCATCTCGCGCATATCCATCTCCAGTTCGCGGCGGTTTTCTGTGAAGCCGTAGAATCGTACTGTGTTTGGTGGGAGTGTTAGTATTGTGGTGGGAAGAGCCAATGGAAGGGGAAGGGGGGGATGGATTGGAGGGGAGGGTGAAGTGGGGAAACTGCATTGGAAATGGATTGGACGTACGGACTGAGCGTTGATAGAAGAATAGGAATCCGGCGCTCACGCCCAGCGCTCCCGTCAGTCGCATGATAGGCGCGAAGCCTCCCTTGCCTACGAGTGAGGGCTGGAGCTTCTCCATCAAGAGCATGGCGCCGGGGCCGAATGCTGCGGTGACTGCGCCGGCTGCATAGTCGGATGGGCGGGCATATTTGACTACTCGTTTGAAATGCCTATTCCTCGGTTTATCAGCCAACTGTTCTCCTTCCTTCTTCACCAATCCCCAGATCCTTCTCCGGTTGAAACTTTGTATAGTATAGAGCTTGGGAAGCTTACGGATCACTGTCAATGAGCTGTTCCACACACCATTAGCCAAGCTTCCTACTCCCAAAATTGCGGGGGAAACATACGGGGAACTCGGTGGGGATGGTCTTTGCCGGCACATAAGCCTTCGTCTCGATGTTCGACATGGTGAGAGCCCAATTGCGGCGACAATTGCTGTTTGCGGTGGTATTTCGAGGTCTGCGATGTCGTTGTGCAGAGCAGCCGCATTTCACGCTAGCTGTTTCGATACGGCGGGGCTAGATGTGCCGGAGACGAAATCGCGTCTACTTTTGGAGGGACGCGAGGTTCGTGATATGATGAAGTAACACTTTTGCATCTGTCGACTTTGACTACTACAAAAGCGATATTGAAGACAGATTGAGAGTCAAGAGAATCTGGACGAAAGCAAATGTCTTCTCCAATTACAAGCCGTCCGTTGCCTACCGAGGGACCTTCGGCAGGTGGTGATGAATTCGACGACCTATTCGACTACGACGGCGATATAAACGATCCTTTCAGCGAAAATTACGTTGTACCTCAAAGCAAAGATACTACAAACAACACCTCAAAAGAATTAGGGAGTAAAGGGAAAAGTGCAGCTGGATTGGGTATCGATGAAGAAATCGAAGTTACGCGGAAACCCAGAGCACCACGCGTAAAGCTTGATGAACACAGGTATTACCCTCTTCCTGCTTTTATATCATCTATACTAACTATAATACAAGACTTCTTTCCAAAAATGGGATCCCCAAACTCCGCAAAAAGGCCAAGAACCTGAAATTCAAAGGCAAAGGCCATGAAGTACCTACCCCTCCCCCACACTTTCCACCCCGCTAACAATGCAACAGTACAGCGATGCATCCCGTCTCCTCGCCTTCTACCAACTCTGGCTCGACGACCTCTTCCCAAAAGCCCGCTTCCTGGACGCCTTGGCCATGGTCGAGAAGATGGGGCATAAGAAGATGATGCAGAATGCACGCATGGAGTGGATCAACGAGGGCAAGCCGCATAGTGGTGTGCATGAGGATAGTCTGTTTGATGAGCCGGAGCTGCCTGCTAGGCCGAGAGAGAAGAGCGTGGAGAGGGCAACGGCGGGGATTTTCGAGAGGGCCCAGGAAGGGGCGCGCGAGAAAGAGACGACGCCTGTACATGGGACTGCAGGGGATTCATTCTCTGCTGATGATGATTTATATGACGCTACGCCTAGACCCACGAGGACGCAACCGGCTACTACAGGTGGGGGAACGAGTCTGTTTGGTCCTGCCAAGGGCACGCTTGTTGAGGAGGCTGATGGCCCGCCTGAAGATGATTTAGATGCCTTGCTAGCACAGGAGCAGAGTCTGGTCGCTGAGCAGGCTCCACCTGCTACGAGGAAATCTCCAGAAGATGACTTGGACGACGATGATCTTGATGCGTTACTGGCTGAGCAGGAGATGCAGACGGACAAACCTGCGCTCGCTGCCTCTAAAGCACCACCGCCACAGCAGACAGGTGATTTTGATGCTGATATGGAGGAGGCTATGGCCGAGATGGATGGTTTATGGGACTAATGTGATGTGGATAATGTGGCGTAAGGTGTCTGTGTTTCTGGGCTTTTGGTGGCGCTGGGTAGGAGTACGGGTGAGCTATCAATAGGGGTTCTCACTTTATGCATTGGCTTGCATTGATTGAGAGACTAGCACATGCAATTGACGATCAACAAAGAGTCTCGATCATACGTCTTCCGCAGTTTCCAGCTGCGTTGTCCCTTTGAAATCTCTTCTTTTCTCGCCCTTAACCATACATTCGAGCTCCGACCACCTTCCGCATCGCTGGTTGGCAACAGTATTTATCGAATACAGTATTTTATATCCTAATTTTCTCAAATCCTCATTATTCCGTCCCCCCCCTGCCCGCGGGACAAATGAACCTCTTCTATCAAGATTCATGATCATATAAGAACGTCGAGACGTTTCTTCTGCACAAAGAGCCTCAGTCCATTATCATAACCTTTCCCACCTCCGCAATATTATCCACCAGCATATAAACATTCAGCCTGCCTCAATCACATACTTAGTAGGCAACATCTTATATCTAGCTTGTATCCAACCCGCCTAGACCGTGTGTTGATATACTCTACAGCGTTTGAGATCAACAAGACGATGAGTAAATGTTAAAATATTATAAGGCAAGGAAGTATTTACATTTCTTATACTAGCATGTAACTTACTAATCTTAAGGGAAACCCTATGTTTCTTTCCCTAATCCCCCAATACGAATTCCTCTCCACACTTCTTCTGCCCTCCACTTTCTATTAAGCAAACGAACTTGCTTTTAATACAAAAAGAAACCAGGACACCATAGTAGGTATTTCTGTTTCCATACCACCACTACCACTAGCATTCTGAATCCGGACTCTCAATTTGACTTTGAATCATGTGATCCTCCGCACCCCCTTTACTAAACCTCGCTTAAAACCCCCCGCCATCTCCCTCCCTCGCGATTCGAATCGCACAACCCATCCATCCATCCATCCATTTATTCCCATACTCTTACCCTCTACGGTACAGCCGTTTCAAAGAGCGTGAATTTCACTCTGTTTCCTAGCTCTCACAGGTTAACCCTTACACTTACAGCGCCAGCCTCATCGCCACCTTTCCAATCAATCTGCTTTACCCACGCTCGATATGCATCTACATACTGTACCGTAGCTTGCACCTGCGTACTTGGCATTCACATTTCGCAGATGTAAGTTGTAACTGCAAATGTCAGAACTGGGAAAAGAATTGAAAGAAGGAAAGAAAGAAAGAAAGAAACGTTAACGCTAGACAATAAATGATAGACCGGCTGATGCCCGTTGGTTGACGTTCGTGGGGATTCTAGGTCCCAAACTTCTGTAGCCATAGTGTGTACGGAAAGGAACTGCTAGTATTGCAACAGATTTTGCTAACTCTAACCACTCTTCTGGACTTATTTTTACATTAAATCCAGGTAGGCAATCAGAAACAACCCTTTCATCAACTTCTACAAATATACCATATACCATACGCCATCTCAATATCTACAAGAAAGAGCACCAACCAATATACATACCCGCCAAGAACGTCTGATTCGTAGCCATCTTGATAAGCTCATCCACCTGGCCCTCCACACCCAACGGTACGCTCTCTCCAGCCAACAAACCCCTAACCTTCCTGCGGATACTATCTAGCACACCCTGTGCAGTGTGCGGGACGGAGACGGAGCCGTCTTTCTTCTTCTTCTCTGGCTTCTTCACCAGATCGAGCGTAGGGTCGTAGACGAAAGCCTCAAGGATAGTCATCAGCGTCTCCTCGTGCTGACGTAGCAGTTTCAGTGTCAATTCCGATGATTTGCGGAACGGGCCTTCATAGCCGTACATCCCCATTGCATCAATCATATTGTGCGTCAATCGGAACGGCACACGTTCGGGTTTGGCGAAAGTAAGGCCTTTGTCAAACAAACAATTGAAGTCGACGTGGAACGTGCCGCCGTTGCCTTCCTCAAACAGAATATTCTCGCCATGACGATCACCCAAGCCGAGAATCGTGCCAACCATAGACATCACCGCGCAAGAACGAGTGTAGCGGAGTCGGGCACCAAACCAAGTCGAAGGCTCCGGAAATTGTTGCACAAACCACTTATGAAAGACAGGAGGGAATTGGCCGAGGACTTTCTCCGTGAAAAATGGCAGTTTTGCTTCTGATTTTGACGCTTCGTCACAGTATACTTCGATCTCGCGATAGTTGACTTGGATGCCTTGGGCTTTGTAGAGGGCGAGGAGGATGTCTCGTAGCGTCTTGAGGCCTTCAACCCATTCGATAATTCCGCATTCCTCATTGAGTGGGGTCACAGCATATGTCTTAATGTAGAGTTGTCTTCTGCTGGATTCGGCGTCCCGTTTGAGCGATCGATTGATCATGCTATTGAATTCCATCAGACGTTGGTCCTTCCGCAAGTCATCCTTAGGTTTGCACATGAGGCCGTAGGTTTGGCCATCTGATCCATTGGCTGTAAGCTTGCGAGGCTTTTGTAGAGAGCTGAGCACCATGACTTCATCCTGGAAGCTATTTATAGTTACGACATCTCGAGAGAAAGCCTTGTGTGTCCGGAGATTATCTGTGAGTGTTGGAAGCGTCGCCGTCAAGACACGTTCAACAGGCACAGCCAAGGGGCTTGGCAAACAGTTTTTCTGGTTGAAACCAAGATCTCGAGCCAAGCTTACGTAAAGAGTCCGATTGCCTGGGAATTCGCCAGAATTGCAGGCCATTAGCAACTGCTCCGACAATCGCTCACCGTTCCTAATCATACTCTTAATATCAAAAGTTCCGGGATCTGATTTCTTCCCGGCACTACCACGAAGTTGAGAGATAATAGTGGCGCCGCGAGTCTTGCGATCCGATGAATTCGAGGAGCACACGGCTAGAAGACTCCATAGAGCCTGCTGTGGATAAGAGGAGACAACTTTCATGATAATCAACGACAAAAACCTGAACACGTCATTGTTCGGGTGCGCAATGCGAGCAACGATCTGAGGCAGTGCCGTGTAGAACATATACGCAGGCATTTTGTTGAGGTATTTGGTGAACCGACTGTGAAGCTGCGCAAGATTGTCTTTTCGGGCGGTAGTTATTCTTGTAGTAAAGTCCTTGCCATTTCCGTAGCGAGGGTCGACGGGTTGGCTTACCAACATGCCGAGATCGAGCCATAACGTGAGTATTCGTGGCAGGGTTTGGTAAATATACTTCGTTCCGTAACTCAACGAACGTAGGTAATTTTCGATCACCAATCTGGCTGTCTCACCAGTGAGATACGGTTCGGCTTGTAGTCCGGGAGCCAGAGCCTTCTCAGTCTCCAATAGTTTGTTGTAATGGCGACCGAGGTAATAATGACCCTTTTCCCAGGATTGGTGCGTCTTGGCAGCCAGCTGATACTGCGATCGCAATGCGGCTGAATGCGTTTGACCAGCGCTGTCCAGCCATTTTGCAAGAAGTAGATGTGCTCTTGCAGTAAGGAAATTTTGCTGCTGATTCGTATCGGTAGCAGCGAAGCTTATAGTCTGAGCATCTCTGTCGTGGGATATAAACGCATTACTTTCGATTGCTCCTCGCAGATTTTGGATGGCCTTTCTATGGTGACCATCTTTCCACAACAGTCGTGCATGCTCAATGGTTGCCGAGTCGTCTCTAAGTTGGGATGCGTGTAGAACAGCGTTGAACGACTGATGCATGGCATTTCCTTTTCTTGCAAGTCGTGCACTTGTGAGCCACGCCGAGGCAACATCTCCTTCTGTGAAAGCGTGGCTAATCAAGTTAGAATACCACGTCTCAGAAATTAGGACAACACGTACTTTGAGAGTTGCATGGCTGCTCGTCTAATGCCAAGAAGATATTGCTTATCGTCGAGGTAAGCTCCGATGACTTCGAGTCGCCGGTTCAGGGACTCTAGAACCCTAGGGCGATCAACAACACCGCCGTTATCAGTTCCCGCTATCATTTCCATCTCTGTTAGGACATGCAACTTGAGCAGATTATCATGACAAGTTGCAAGCGATGCAGTTGCTGCTGTTGACAATGATCCTGCTATCTGCTCGCGAATGGACTGTACCGTGGATTGGAAGAGATCTAGATTCTCCCCGTGCAGTGCAAGAAGTGCATGACCAACTCTGACGTTGAAGTCTTCGCTAACAATCTTTGACTCTGTGGAGGTGTATTTTTTCAAGGCATGCCACCTCCCTGTTGCCCATGATGCCTCTGTTGCGAATGGAAATAGGCGTGATGTACTTTCAGTGGTAGTCTTCATACCTTCGGCGTAGTTAAGTAGAACATCTGCAACCAAAAGTTAGCCACTTTACCATATCAATGTATCAAATAACCCACCATGCTGTCCGGACTCCTTGAGACACTTCAGCAAATTGACCTGCACATCGACATCGTCAGGATTCTCGGCTAGTTTGATTTCATACCAACTTTGAGCCGCTGTCCATCTACCAGCTTTTCGGTGGCCGAGGATTTGTTGTTCAATGTCCAACACATGAAGATGAGCAGATATTCCCTCGATACCGTCCGGCTCATCGATCTGTGTATATATGTCCTGCAACCGTTCCAAAAGCTCCGTGTTCTTATCCGCCTTGGGTGCTCGCTCACGACAATCTCGAATGTGCTGTTCCCAGTAGAAAAGCGCCCGTGAATAAGATTTGCATTCAACGGCTCGCTGAGATATGATTTCCGGGGGGATCATGGACAGGACGATATCTACTCGCTGAATCTGGTCGGCAACTTCAGTCGGATTCTGCCCGCGAGGGCTCTTCTTGATCTGCCTCTCCTGTACCCACCGAGAAAGGTAATCAAGCACTCGAAAGACGGCCTTTCCATTCATTAGCGACATGTAGTGTACAGGGGTAGTAATGCAATTCAAACTCACTTCAATGCATAACTTCACGTCTTCTTTTCGAACCTTGGAGTCAGCAGGCACTTGATACTCTAAGACGCGAAGAAGCTCTTCTCCAATTTCTTGCCGATTCTGATCATCTCCTAGGATAATGACGTGAAGGACTACATAGGGCAGCAGGAAGCTAGCCACGGAAATATCCTTTATCCTAATGGCGCGGCAAAGTGAAGGGTAAAGCAGTAAAGAGTTGTTGTTGAACGGCTTTTGAAGGAGGTCGAGGACAAATGCTCTAAGCCAGATGTTGTAAACCTTGTCGGAAACCATATTCTCGGGTCGGAATATCGGATACTGGTATTCTGGAAGCTTGCTCTCCATTAAAGAGAACTTCGAAGACAGAAAAGGCGTCAAAGTATCTTGTACGCTCAGCGGTAGTCTCAGCCATTTGCGATACAGAGGGTTATCAGTGTTCCTTTCGTTGCCAGCAACGATGGGACCAACATTATCTTTAAAGTCGCATTTGGCAAGAAGTTCTTGCATAACATAGGAGAGGAACCCTTGCCATACAGTATCAGTGGCAGAGAGGAATGCTTTGACGATTACTTCCTCGAGCATGAATAGAACAAAATCCGTTGTTTCGCCAGAATCATCAAAGTTACTGACCAAAATCATATCCCTTTGCTCTCGGACAGACTCAACTCGGTTTGAATCTAAGCATCCGATCATCCCGATGCATTCTGCAGCAATTCCGGCAATTTCGTTATGTGAACCATTGAAATTGACGCAGGTATCCAGTATTGACCGAACAAGCAGCCCAACGACAGTATCTGGTTGCTCACTGACTGCAGATGCTTGAAGGTGCGACTGATTGATTTTGAGATATGCCTTGAGCTCAATCAAAGCTTGAACGACCACCCCTGGATTCTCATGGCCTAATCTGCGGCTGAATATTTGAAAAGCATTGCTAACATCTGTTGGGGTTCTCCACTTATTCAATTGAGTTTCAATTTGGTCAAGTTCAGGGAATTGCGAAAGTGATGGCAAATTAAAAATTGATATGCGTATGAGGCGACCGCGCTGGTGGATGAGATACTCCAGGGTGTCCTTAGCTCGGGTTCGAGTAGCTTCATCAAAGCTGGTCCACCGTTGAATGACGGCAGAAAACGTACTTTCTAGCATAGGCTCTACATCTTCGTCATCCAGATTCCTCAACAGCGTATCCCAGGCTGAAAATGCGGATGCTTGAAGTTCCTTCTGGGATAACGCAGATTGGAGGCAAGCGCATATCTGTAGTGTAATGTGAGTATATGCATGAATATCTATCGGATGACATACCTGAGGTCGAGCTGTCCTAGTGTGCGTCTTAGCAACCCTTACAAGCTCTTCGAAAGCCTTGACGCAACGTTCCTTCTCCTTTGTTGGCTGTTCATCTCGAGAATCATTAATAACTTCCGACAACCTCGCAACGAGACCAAGCAAATGCTGTTCTAAAAATATGCCAACAGGATTGTTCTTCCTGGAAACACCCTCCACTGTTACATGGGTATGTTTGGCTAGGTATTGTAATGCATAATGTATCTGAGCTGGTTAGATCTGTTATAAGAAGATGAGGCTTTTGAGACGTACCCTTGATTTCTTGCTGTCATCAGCGTCCCCAGCAAGTTTTAATAGGTGGATGGCTTGCGACGCTGGCTCATGCCTCAACAATTCCGTAAAGTCCGCCTCGTTGAACTTTGGAGAGACAGCTTTGAAGAGTCTCATGACGAAGGTTTCAGTATCGGGCACATTCTGAATGAGTAAGAGCGGTAGTATTGCGACCAGGTTCGAGGGTGCCATGCAAGCAAGCCATACTTCTCCGTCTTTGCGAGCTTCTGCTATTTTCTTGATCACATCCGGCTTCCCGAACAGGACAAGCCAGGGCAAAGTATGCGATTGTGTCAGTACAAGGAATTCAGAAACAGAGATTCCCAGTAGATCAGCCATTAATTGTGCGGTTTGTGGCCTGACAAGAAGGTCTTTGACAGCTTCTATCGCAATAGTCCCCCAAAAAGGACTAAACATTCGATCAACAGGAACATCACTCGCTTTTGCCAGCTTCAATATCTAAAGCGCATGTTAGTGCCAGGATCGTAAAAGAGTTGGCGGTTCACTTACTTCATTGAAAGCAGCACCCGAGATTATAGGATTGCTGTGGCCAAAGTATTTGACCAGCCCTAGCAGCACCAGGTTCAATTCATCGTCGTTTGAAATCCTAGGCTTTGTGAGTAATAATTCATTTTTTGGAAGTATAGGTGAGCAATTAACCTGCCAACTTGGCCCCAAGCAAGAATACATGATTCCTGGAAATGAATGTCTTGAGCTTCCGAAAAAGAACGTAACAAATCGAGCACGTTAATTCTATTGTTTCGTGTCAAATCATGAGCTGACGCAGGCCCACTCAAGAATCCTGGAAGAGTGCGGCTGTGACTGAATATTAGAGATAAATTTAAATAATACTACCGGGATTGACTTAGTAACATACCCAGCTGCAATGCGGAGCTCTCGTATCGAACTTCGTAAAGATTGCAGACACCACTGTCCGAGTACTGATTGTTCGAAATCAACGAAGCTCGGACTAGTGAAGTGCACTGTGAATCTTCTCAGGGCAATCATTGCCAAAACCCGCGGACGCCTAGAATCAAGAAAAGCAGTCGACTTGATCAAATTGCTAAACGTTGCAATAGCTTCATTACTGATCTTCTGACATCGCTCCTCATGGAGATGGAACGAATTCGGCGGTTTCAGTCCTTCGCAGAGAAAACACTTGGGCTGTTGGAGAACTCCATCCTGATTAATCTCCATCAAGGACCCGTGGGCCGCACATGGTATATTGGCAAGCTGCTGGATTGCCTCGCAGCGCTGTGTTTCGTTCAATGCTGCAAAACAAGGCCTTACATTCATCAATGTTGCTCCGTCAAATAAGGAACGAGAACTTACTCGGCTAACTGACTCAAGCCATCTAGATCGGTCGCCTTCTGGGCCCCAAGAAGCGAATAGAGAGATGTAACAGTTTGATCGAACAAGTCGTCCTCCTTGTGAACCTTGCGGCGTTTGAGTGGGGGGTCATCAGTGACATCTCGCTCGGGTAACGATTCGATACCAAGCTGGCGAAATTGGGCAGCCAACTCGATGTTGTCAAATTTCGCGGGCATATCGATTGCCGGCAATTCTGGTGGTACAATTTGACAAGCCTCATACAAGGTTAACGCAGCTTTCTATGCTATACTTAGTATGTGTTCAGAATATTTATTGTAGCAGGGTTTATCACCTGGAAGTCCTTCCCAAGCTTCTCACGAGCATTTTCATCCAGCATCGTAGTAGTGATTGTCGGTAGAAGATAAAGAGCTATAGAGCCGCGCATAGAAGCTTGCCGTTTGCAAATTGCAACCAAGCTCAACATCCCGCGGCACATACCAATTCGATCCAAAGTATCTTGCAAAAGATCTGGCATACCGAGCAGGTCCGAACACAAAATGGAGAACAGCAGGTACCCTTTCCGAAGAATAGCAGGCGATAATTCTTCGCTGACAGAGGACAACAGTAGCCTCACAGCACGGAACAAAGGTACGCAACTGTCGATGCAGGATTGCTGAAGCTGGGGATTGGCCTGCCATCGCTTCTGTAAATCATGCACAGAAAGGAAAGAGTCTAACATCCAAGCAAGGTAGTCCTGGAATGCAGGTGTCGCATCAAAGGATAATACAGCCTCCACAGATGTATCGACCAAGATAGTCAAAAGATGGTTGACATGCCAGAACGCGTGAGTGGCTTCGTTGATGGAGTACCTCGGCACCAAGT
Organism: Lachnellula occidentalis; assembly: GCA_007821535.1. NCBI lineage: Eukaryota > Fungi > Ascomycota > Leotiomycetes > Helotiales > Lachnaceae > Lachnellula > Lachnellula occidentalis. The sequence continues at coordinate 42,098 of QGMI01000151.1, read as the reverse complement.
ATGAGGAGTTGTCTTTCTGCTGGGAGAAGACGGAATAGTCCAAATCCTCAGCAGGGGATATGATCTGAGACATGTTGCCATGAGGGATAATGCTAGGATTCTGGAGATGATTCAACATATCTAGATACTTCGTAAGACTGCGTCCAAATGAGGTGATCATTATCAAACGTACGTGAGGCACACTCCTTCAGATATGAGAAGAACAATGAGCTCAGATACCATATCTTGGGAGATTGAGCAACGGCCTGGAACGAGGTAGAGAAGAAAGACTTGATCTTATCGGTGAGATCCTCGCATTCTCTACGGCCCAAGAGCGTTAAGACTCGAGGAAATAGCCACATCCAGAGCGGCTCTTGGCCTCGAGCTTGAAGAGTCTCCTGGGGCTTTAAGACGTAGGCCAAAACAGCTGGTGTCTCTCTTATTGTCGATGTGAAAATATCAAGCGCCTCCGAGGCCTGGGAGACAAGCTGCGCGGTGTTGATGAAGGGGTCGTCATTGCTGAGTCTCTCCAAAACGGCACGTGCAAAGACATAAATCAGCTTGTGTTTATGTTCCAGCTTGACATCGAGATTCGAGAGTTCAGTGGTACTGTTCTCCAGGTCTGATACCTCTGTCATGAGTCTCTTGAGGTCATCTTGCTCGGGCTCTCGTGAAGGCTTATTCGTCGTTGACAGGTTGTTTATGAGCTGGGCGGCCATGGTTGATGGCGGGGCCTCGAAGCCCCCCATCTCCTCATTTGCGTAGCCATTCATAGTAGCTCGCGGGAGAGGAGCTGTTGTGTGACAATCATACCTTAGGTAGGTACTATAGGTGTTGTACGAGTCCCCTCGGTGCTCGCAAGCTCGCACCGGAGGGGCCTCGGGTAGATTAAGCATCTTTTATCACATGTCTAGATCCGTAAAGGGTTAAAATCCGAATCTATAAAGGGGTAAAGTCTGAAATGCAGCTGCAATAGTATAATAGTATAGAGATAATAGTAAATAATAACCTGTAAAAGTGAATAGAACTATACTAGACTATAAGTATAATTCCTAATTTAGTAAGGTCAGGTAGGTATATCTATTTTTCTTTTGATCTATTTTTACTTCTTCTTTCCTTTCTTTTTAGCAGCCCCTAAATAATCAACTACGTACATTATAGACTATATATATATATACTATATATAGCTAACGGTCCGTAGGATGTTAAGCTTTATATCTATTAACCTGCCTGCCAGGCTTATAACTGCTACTACTACTATTACTTTGCCTAGTCCTATAACTACTACTACTACTACTACTTTGCCTATTCTATCTCTTATAAATATAAGTTCTACTATCCTAAATCATAGATTCTAGACCTATAACTAATAGTATATAGCCTACTATTATAGCTATCCTGCCTATACCTCCTAGCTACTAATCCGTTATAGTAGCTAGCCTACTAGCTCTTCCTTTACTCTACTAACCTAAACCTCGCCCTAGCTATAATATCACTATAGCCTATAGCTTAAACTTTAAGGCATAGCTTAGCTAAGTAGCTAGTTAAGTTATATCTTAAGTATACAAGTATTATACAGGTAGTAGTAGTTGCTAGACCTTATATATTATAACTCTAGGCTATTTTAGAGGAAGTTATACTAACTGCTACTATAGTAGTAAAGGAAGTCGCTATTTATTCTATAAGTTAACTATTTATTTTCCTTTAAGTTTATAGACTACTACTAATATATTATAGCTTCTAGGCCTTACTTCTATCTTTATAGGTCCTCTTGCTACTATTACTACTACTATACTAGCTCCCTCTAGCTAACCTTTAAGCTATCGCTCTTACTATACTATCTTAGCTATACTTAGTAAGTACCCCCTCTAATCTCTATTACTATTACTACTACTATTATCCCCTACTTACCTTAAAGAGCCCTCTTGTAAATCTTACTACTTAGACCTAGTTGCTCCCTATTCTTATATATCTACCTAGGTCGCTCCTAGTAGACCCTAAGTCTATAAGTACTTCCTAATTGATCCTCTATATGTTATAGACGATTCTAACCTGATATAGGCTTGCTATACTACTATTTAGCTATTATATATGCCTACTACTTTGTAGTTCTATTTAAGGAATTAGTAGAGCTATATAAGGAGGAAGTAGAAGTAGAAGAAGAGAAGGAGAAGAAGATCTAAGAGGTAGAGGAGTTAGAGCTAGAGCTAGAGCTAAAGGTAAGATAAGAATAGTTATTAAGCATAGAGTTGTAAATCCTATTAAGGGTCCCTTACTTAAAGGTATATAATAGATAGGAATAAAAAGCAAATAATACCTGTAAAAGAGTATACTATATAAGAAAACCTAAGTATTAAAGATCTTATAATACTTCTAGCTAGATTATATTAGTAGTTATCTCTTTATCTAAAAGAAGAAGAATCTATAGACTACTTATAGAAGATACCTATAAGACTACTACATAAAACTACCTATAAGAGAAAACCCGCATTTATAAATCTACCTTAACTATATTAAAAGACTACCCTTAAGCCTTATTAATAGTTATTATAAAGTAAATACAGACTAGAAACTACTTATAAGTTAATATAAAGGTAAGTTCCTTTTTACCTAAAGAGAGTTTAATCTAGGGAATTATCTATAACTCTCTATTAAAGTCCCCTCTTAGTAGACAACCCTTAATACAATAGTTTCATAGCTTTATAATAACTATCTAAGACTTATTACAAAGACCTTCCTTTAAATTAAGATTCTATAGAAGCATTATAGGTATGCTAACCTTTAAGCTTAGCTAGGAAGGAGGTAGAGATAGAAGATTAATACTTTATAAGTACTTAGCTAGAAGCTCTATAATCTCCTCCCCCTTAGCTAAATCTATCGTTTTAACTAAATTATAGGTCTATAACTAGCTAGGAAAGTAGTCTAAGATAATCAAATTCAGTTCTACTATAAACTAGTTAAGAGGTAAAAGAAGGACGCAATTATAAAAAGGAGATTTAGTAGTAAGTAGGCAGGAGAGTAGCTTATCTAGATATACTATATAGATTAGGTCTATTATTATAGATATCTATAAGATATAATTAGGGATCTCTACCTTACTATTTAACGTAGACATATAAGAGAGCTTACTAATCTACTATACAAAGCCCTAATCCTATAAGCTAGTTGCATTCTAGACTTGTATATTTATCTATAAGTATAGATAGTAAAGTTTCAGCTAGATAAATAAGCACTATAGTAAGGCCTTTATAATATCAGCCTGTAAGCCCTATAGAATAACTAGTAAGATCTATGCGAAATCCCCTCTAAGTAGAATAGGAATACTACTAAAGAGTAGATTATTTATAATAGATTATAAATTGATAAAAAGGTAGTAGACAACTTCAAAGTAGTACTTATATTATATTAGTACCTCATCCTAGATAATCAGATTAACCTTCTTTAGTTCTATAGCTAGTAGGCTTAACTTAGAAATAGAACTAATAGATAACTTATTTAGATTAATAAGAATCTTAAATGTAAAGTAGAAGGTCTATCTATTTAAGAGAAGTAATACTACAATACCTATAGAAGCTATATAGAGTACTTATTTCTCCTAACTATAGAAGTAGTAATAGAGGGTCTTATATAAAAAGGTCTTCCTAGTCTTACCTAGGCCTTAAAGGTAGAAGTAGGCTATTTGTAGGTTATTTATAATAGCCTAAGTAATTATCTAAAAGCATGCTTACTAGTCTACATTTAGCTATACCTATATCTTAGCTGCCTAGTATTAGTTTATAGCCTACTACTCCCACGTGATTATATTCTAGTTTAAGGCTAACTAATCAAAGACATTTTCTAGAAGGCTAATATCTATAAGAGAGTACTATAGGTCCATAAGGCTATCTATAATAGACTATAGACTATAATTAGACTCTAGATCTATAAGAACTAAGGAGAAAGAGGTATGTATATTTTAAAGGCAATAAAGCAAATCCTTATAGAGAGAAATATAATAGTAGGTCTAGATAGCTAATAGGTTAGCAATCAGGTTCTAGCAAAGGCTTATTAAGAAAAGGGATTATAAACCCTATCTAGAAGTAAAGATAACTACCTTATTAAAGCAGTTATACTACTCTAGATCATTTTCAGCTAGCCTACAGGCAATACAGGCTATATAGTATATTAAGTAATAGATGCTATCTATAAAATATAGCTCCTTAAAAGACTAAGGCCCGCGAACTTCAATTAAGAGTAGCTATAAGTAAAACTACTTACCTAAAATCAGACTATAATAATATATATAGCTAATCTTTATACTAATACCTTACTAATATAGCTCCTATAGATATGCCTTATTATCTTATATAAACTAACCTAGGAACTCGGTATATAAGTACTACTAGCTATCTATAAACTATTTATTATAGAGGAAGAATACTATTAGCTTTATCCAGGCCTAGTAAGCCCTAGCTTCAAGCTATATAAGAGTCAAATCTAGTAGATAGTAGATAGCCTACTTCTTAGGAAGGTAAACTAGAAGGTACTTAATAGGTAGAAACTACCTATGTGTATAAAACTTAAAGATCTACTAGACTGCTTCCAAAGACCTAATATACTATCTAGAGACGTAATAGGTAATCTTATTATTTAAAGTACTAACCCTAGCTATAGTATAGTCCGAGCCTTTATAGACATACTTATAGATATACTTAATAGCTTAGACTATAGTATATATCTTAATGTTCAGATAATAGCCGTATTTCTAAAGAAGCTATAGATTATATAGAACAACCTAGTAGTTATTAAGTATAACCGTTTTATCTAGGCAGTTTAGTTTTAAGACTATAATAGTATTACTATTATCCTAGCAATAGTATTACAAGTAACTATCTTTATAAATAACTATCTTAAGTGAAAACGGCTTTAGGAAGCCCTTATTATAGATTAATAGACTATTAGGAGACAAATAGACTATATATAGAGTATTAGGATTATGCTCTCTATAGGGCCTATAAATCATATAGCCCGTAACTACCTCGTAAAGCCTAAGACCTATTTCTAGTAGAAGAAGCTTAATATAAATAACCTTATCAACCTATTCGGCTATAATAAAGGGCGCCTTAGCTATAAGCTAAAGAAGAATATACGTATAAGGTAGACTATACTTCTAGTACTCGATAGAGTACGTATAAGCCTAATATAGACTAAGAATACCCTTTTTTAGATCTATAAGAAATGCTATAAACTTTAGATAAAAGACCTAGGCAATTAGATCTAAGCAATTAGTTAGTTACTAACCTAGAAGCAGATTCTTAGTTATCTCTTTCTAGTAGAGATTAGCTATAAAGGTAATAAAGAAGGTCAGCGTCTTATAATACTATATAATAGCTATCAAGTCTTAAAATAGCTACTACATAAAGTAGTTACTACTTATAAAGCTTAATAGAAGTATAACCTAATAGTCTAACTAGCTAGGATCTATATCTATAGTAGCTAACTAGTCTATTAGCCTATTATAAACGTCTACCTAGACTTTATCCTAATACTAATAGAACTAATCTAAAGTTATTATCTTATAGGAAGCAAATATATTAATATAGTACTACTAAAAGAGATAGCTAGTATAAAAAAGGGACGAGACCTCTTACTTATAGATATAAAGATAGAAGTAGTAGAAGTAGTACTACTTAAGATAGGTCTTCTTCTACTAATGCTAATTAGACTATAACTCTATTTTATAGTACTAACTATAGTCGCTATTTAGAAAGAGAAGGATATAGTAGAGAGGTATATATATAATATACATTAGGCTAATACAGGTTAGTAGCTACTTATTTCTATAAGAGTTATAGACTATAAGAATAATATCCTAATAGGAGGCATTTATATACTTATCTAATAAAATTATAGTAATCTTATTACTAGTTAGTAGGTTCTCCTAGTAATAGTCAGCCCTAATGTCTATAACTAGACGTATCTATAGATTAATCGCAAGCTAGAACTAGCTACTAGCAGGCTTAGCTAAGCGCTTATAGATAGTTTAGTAAAGTGGCAAGAAAGGATTACATTCTATAAGCATATATAAAAGCTTAAGTAAAATCGTCTAGTTAAGATGTAGGTATTAGTCTATCTATATATCTATAGCATATATTAAATCATAAAAGAAAAGCTATATAAAAGCAGGCGTAGTACTATTCTCTAGCTATAATAGGCCTTATAAATAAAAAAGCTTGCTATAGATCTAAAAGTACTTAATCTCTCCTTAGAGACTAATCTGCTTATCCTAATTATAGCTAACTAACATGAATACTAAAGTAGAATTATACTAATAGATATTAGTCTAGAAGTTGTATGCTTATATTATCTAGTCCGTAAAAAGTGCCTATAACTCACATAGGGGAAGCTATAACTATAGTAGCTCTCTATCTCTAAGTATATAGTATAAAGAGAACTGCCTATCCTATATCTACTCGCTCCTTTAGTAGACTACCTAGTAGTACTTACATTCCTCTATAAAAGGACTAATATAATACTTTAGTAGTAAAGGGTTAAAATTTGATATAAATGCTATAGGAGAGTAGATAGCTGCCTATTCTATATTCTTATAATTCTTTCTTATCTATTCTCCTTATACTACCTAAATCTCTTTACTCCTTACTACTTAAGTAGCTATATATTCTTCTAGAGGGAGGTTAAGGTCGATTCGTAGACGCCTAATAGGCTATATATTATCTATATTTAACTCCTCTCTCTCTTTAACTATTCATATCTAGCCTAATTAAGTCTAATAGATATTTAGGTCGATATTTAAAATCTACTACTACTACTAGTAGTCCTATAGATAGAAATTGGTTAGTAAGAGCTAGTAAAAGAAAGGGAGAGCATATATATAGTACTATATATACGTCTTATACTAATTACCTCTTAGCTGTAAAGGGAAGTCTATAGTAGGGCGTATCTGATAGTAGCTACTATAATGCTAAGCAAGAGAAGAATCTATATAGATAAATAAAAATAGAGTAAAAGAGAGGCAAATAGAATAGAGAAGAGGAAAGAGAAGAAGAATAGAAAGTAAAAAAGGAGATAGGCCTATAAAATTAGAGGCCTATGCTACTAGTCTTAGCTAAAGAACTAGTATAGATTATAGATAAAAATTTCAATATATTATAATCTATATAATACTTAGACTACTTATAAGATACCTGTAAGATACCTATAAGGCAAACCTACTACCTGTAAGATATCTTACTAGGTTATAGATACTCCTTAGAAGACTATAATAGGAATTAGTAGAGTATAAAGTAAAGATAAAGATAATTAGAAGAGAAGAAAAGAATAAGGAGGGAGGAAGGTTGCTATATCAGAAAAATAAAGGCCTATCCCTATTCTAGCCAGTCTATTTTCGTTTTCATCTAATATCTCCTATAGTAAGAATAACGTAAGAAAAAGGGTTAAGAAATCTACGTTGGAATCGGCAGAACTCCGGTACGTGAATTTCGGGACCACTCCGGCAGTTAGTAGTAATATATATAGATAGGATGGAAGACAGAAATCGACGCGAAGTCTGTTGCCCCACTGTCGCGCAATCACGTGATCTGTGATTGAGATCTCAATTGTCGTCTGATTCAAGACCTCGTACGCCGAACAACACTACGCCAAAGGTCCAATTCTCTTTCTAAGTCAAGTCCAGCATGGGAGTTTTCCAAACCAAAAAGTTCCGCTCTTCCGCGGACTCAAACACTATCGCCGCCAAGTATCGAGTAAAACTCGCACGCCACCCATTTCTCCTCTTCGGACTCCCATTCATTGCGACAATGGTTGCAGGTTCCTTCTTCCTTACACCAGCAACAGCTATTAGATACGAGAAGTACGATAGACGGGTACGGAGGCTGAGCAAGGAGGAGGAATTGGGTATTGGCAAGGCCGGACGAAGGGTTGATATGAAGGAGGAATACTATGTTTGTTGCACATTCCATGGGCTTGCTAGGATACAGATGTTAACGATGTATGGGCAGAAACTTGCGGCAAAAGATATTGATGATTGGGAACAGAAGCGCGTGAAGAGATTACCTGGAGAACACGATGGGGTCATTTGACGGCAACTGGAGGTTATGGGCTGATACGACAAGTTGATTATATCAAGTCGAATACCATTCTACGATTTATACCCACACATGTGAAAAGGCACTCAAGAACAAGTTTTCCATGATGCCATTGAAATCGCCACAGGGTATTCTTGAACATATCAGAAGAGAATAGTACAAGGTCAGTCGACTCTTTACAGGAAAGGAATTGGGGAAGACAGCATTGGCAGATGGATCAGAGATATCTCAGGTCAAGTCCAGGAAGAACATGGTTGAATTATACGCCTCTTTGAAGACCATCGGACTCCGTTCAAATACTTTGTGCTCGCATCATATGATCCCTATACAGTTTTCATTGATGCCCAGCCCGCTCAGTCCCCAACATATCTTGATCTGCCAACTTCCACTGCAAATCTTTCCTTCATTCCGCAGCTTCCCTTGCATTACTCACACTTTCCCCAAAGTCTGCTGAAACTAGATCAAAACATCCACAATCACGAACTCTCTCCCTTCTACTCAAAAGATTCCACTGCGCATGTGAGAGGAGAGGGGAAACACATATGATATGTGCATTTGCATTTGCTATGTGAAAAATGGTCTGTATCTAAGTATACCAACTGCATTATAGCTCAGCTTCTAAACCACCTGTAAATACATTCTACGAAAAAGGTCGCTGATTACGGGTTCCGCCCAACCTGCGCCAAAGTTGCCGATGAGGCTGATATCACTGTCCACATGGTGTATATGAATGAAGTGGCTGATGTGAAAGTGTTGTACATTGTTCGAGGTATGATAGGACCTCAGATACATACAATATCATACAAAGCTTGACGCGCTCCCAAACTCCATCTATGTATATAATATACAGTATGCCTTACACCTATCATCCAACACTCTTGGGTATCTTGATCTGCCCTCTGCTACGATCATACAGCGGCACACCATATCTCCACCCAATACCTCTGTGACCTCTGCCGTCCTTCCCAGCATCATCAGCATTGATTGGTGTGAATCTAAACTCCCACCTCCCGCTATCGATTTTCTTAACCCTTGCCTCCGCCGCGGCTTGCTTAGCTGCTATCCTTTCTCTCTTCTCCTCAGCTTCTGCCGCCCGCAACTCAGCTCTCTCCTTTCGTTCTTCCACGGTCAGTCCGTCTATTACTCTTTCTCGGTGCTGGATGACTAGCTCTGGATGCGGTATTCGATCATCTGCAGGAAGGAGCCTTTTGTTGAACACCTTTGCGGCATCTAGACGTGTGAAATGTCTGGACTCAGATGTGGGGTGAAATATCTGTTGTCCAGTTGATGCGTGGACTGGCAAGTCGTTGATCGACTCGTGTGACCCATGGGCGTCGGGCTTGGAAGGATCGAAAGGAGTCTGGGGTAGCATAGACATAACCGCTTGTGCGTATGGTCTTGCAAGTGGTTTTCCCTTTCAGTCAATGTCAGCTCATATACTCGAAAAATTTCAGAAGAGTGAAGTATTGTTAGGACTTTTCAGAGAGGCTCGCATGCGTAAATTGTGTAACCATGTAGTTGTCTTAAAGACTAATCGATTTTTAAAGGAATCATCATAAAGTCGTCGGGGTAAGGAGAAGAAAATGTTGAGGTGAACTTACTATCCGCTTCCACTCCTTCTCGACCTCCTTCAATCGAACGACAGCTCCCACACGGCTCATCTCAACTCTCAGTGTAACACTTACTTCGCGCACCGACTGCCCTTCTTTCATAACCCGCGACCAGATCTCCTCCCTCAGCTCTTCGCTGAGGACAGCTTGACTGAGGAACGATTTATTTTGAGGAAAGGGAACTCTATCCCTCGGCTCCTCGGGCGGTATTTTGCTTTTCTCTTCTGCTGATTGCTCACCCGTCTTCTCGGGTTTCGCTTCTCCGTTCTGTCTCTCGAGTGTGTTCCGCAACTCCGCTTCCTGCACTCTCCTGAGCACCCCGGATCTGTTATCATAAGCACCCAAATAATTCGTTGATCCACTCAACGGATTTCGAAAGTTCTCTCCTTGCAACGAAAGCCATCGAAACAAGCCTCGTCGAGCTCGAGTTACTCTGTGGTCGTGGCGGAGAGTTGTGGAGAAGGGTCGTGACGATTGACCGGTTGACCTACATAATTGATGTGCACCGCAGGGTGTCGAAGAGAGGACTGAAGGTAATCTTAATGATGGTGGCATCTCGAATACCGAGTTGTGGGGGACAGTTCACGCAATGAAGCGTTCTGTGTTCGTTTTGTAGAAGGGGACGGTCAGTCGAGCAGAAAAAATATCTTAAGGTTCCTTTTGCGCTAGCGCGAATATCACGTGACACGTCCCAATTGGGTGAAAATCAATTTGCCTATGACTATCCCACAGCTGGGGGAAAAGAAAATCGTCTCATACTTCTGGGGTGAAAGCGAGTACTTTGACTGTCATGGACAAAGCTGTAGTGTAAGATCTCCTAACCATTTTACAAAAAGCCCTCCCAGAATTACAACCTCGCAAGCATACCATACATACCTACTCCATGTGCTTTCAAACTACATCTCTGTTGAAAGCACCACTTTGGTCCCCTAACACTGACTCATCTTGACGGCTAGTATCAAAATGCACGTCAGATCTCTAGATGAGCTTCGTCCAACTCCCCGGGCATCCGCTTTCTAGTCCTGGATTTGAGCCCACATATCTGAGCTACCCGTCCCCTCTAGTCCTCCAAGGCCTCCTGATCAGGCGGTAAGAGGTTTAAGCATCCAAATTCGATCCGTAGCTGCCCCTTCAGAAATCCTGAATGCCCGTCTCACTCTCGCGCGGCGTCCTCTCCCACTCCGGATCCTCCTCCTCAAACCACCTCTCCTCCTCTTCCTCCCTCTCCACATCATCAAAATCCTCATTCTCGTCCACCTTCCCATACTCAAAATCCGGATCATCGCCTCTCAAGAAGCGTATCGTCATCTCGAACTTCCACCTCTCTAGCCCCTCTTCCTTCGTACTTGGAACCTCATCTTCATCTTCCGGTAGCACTTCGCCATCTTTGCCTCGTACATAGCTTACAAAAGGGACGTGAGATTGAGAAGTAGATGATGCAGTTGGATATTGGTTTTGGTCTTCGAGTTCAGATGTCGTTTTCAACGCAGCTAGTTTCGCCTCCGAGCGATATAGATCTGCTTCCAGCACACCAGAATAGCCTTTTGAGCGCCCGTCTGCTTCTCGCTCCGCTGGGGTTTGAAAACGGCGTATGCAGCGGTCGTAGAGTAATGGATCTAGGGGTATACTGTTAGAACTCGAAGCGGCTTTTTTGTGAAAGAATATACTGACCTAGGAGTTCGAGGTCAGGTGATGTGAAATATGCAGGGTTACGATCAAGGTAGACTTTCCGCCGGTTTTTGACCTGGATTTGAGGGGATATGGATTTGGGCTGGGGCTTCGATGATGAACTTGAGGGACTTGGTTGTTGGTTTTTTGGTGGCGGCGATTCCATGTGAGGCATGGTGGCTTTGTGCTATATTATCTACAGTACGTCCTTGTTTCTATTAAAAACCTTGTTGGAACACCTAGAGAATAGTATGGTGTGACGTTCGGCGGGTTATAAATGCTTTGAGCTGGTAATCAATCCGGTGTTGAAGTCGTCTCCGTTCAACTCTGTGGCGATCAAGCCGGGAAAGCCTCGGGATAACCTCCTCCAATCCGACCCCTCATTACCAGACCAAACTCATCACCAAATAGAGAAAAAACACACATCCTCCAAAATGAGTATAACCTCCACCCCCTCCCATTCGGCCTCGCTCCCTTCACCCCCCTTCCTAACCGTTGCCGGAATTCCCAACTTCCGCGACTTAGGCGGCTACCCGCTCGCCAAGTACCCTTCCACGCACTCCATCAGACGATCCCTAGTCTACCGCTGTGGGGAGCCTACCCGAGTAACCCCAGAAGGCATCGCCATTATGCAAAACTTAGGTATTACACATATCTACGACTTGCGTTCCGTGCCAGAGCTACAACGAAACCGTGATGCAGGACGGGGGGACGTGGTGCAGTGGGAAGGGTGTGAGAGGGTTTTTGTGCCGGTGTTTGAAGATGAGGATTATAGTCCTGAGGGCATAGCGGCGCGGTTGATGGATTATGCTAGTCCTGATGCCGAGGTTCCTACCCGTCCTTACTATCTCCTTAAGGAGTCTGTCGTTTGACTGATGAGATAAAGGGCTTCACGAGAGCTTATACAGATATCCTGAATAACGCTCCCAATTCCTACAGGACTATCTTATTACACCTAGCAAATGAACCAACAAAGCCACTCATTGTTCATTGTACGGCAGGTAAAGATCGCACAGGCGTCCTCTGCGCGCTCATTTTGTCGCTTTGTGGAGTTGAAGATGAGATTGTAGCGGATGAGTATAGTCTCACGGAGATGGGACTGCCTCTTGAGTGGAAGGAAGCTGTTATTGAACATTTGTCTAATAATCCTGCTTTGAGGGGAAATAAGGAGGGAGCGTGGAATTTAATCAGCGCCAGGTACTATTTACCAACGTCATTGGTAGTTTCGTGCTGACCAAGAGATAGAGCTGTTAATATGATGTCGACTTTGCGAATGATTCGGGAGAAATTTGGTGGTGCAGAGGCGTATATAATAGAAAAGTGTGGGCTTACGAAAGGAGAGGTTGAAAAGATCAAAGCAAACTTGATTGTGGAGAAGCCCGCGATACACCAGAAAGTTTAGCATATATAGATGTAGAGGTTGACTAGATTATTCTAATGATTATAAGTCCCCACTCAGATATTATACTCAGTGGTTTGCTCTTATGAAGCTGGCCAAACAGGACTATTCCAGCTAGTGGCACTTGCAATCAACTTCGTGTCGAGCCCTTCCGCACCCTGACTGATAAGCAGCACCTTCGTGTACGCCACCAAGCTGTAGTACTTATATGTAGTAGTTCCCGGGATAAAACAACATCACCCTGCAACAAACTTAACACTTCTCCACCCATCAGAATCGTCAATTGTCCCTCAAGAACCTCAAATGCTGCATGGCGTGTGAACCTCTAATCACTGACAGTCACGTTACTCGACAGCTGATCCATCGTGATGGTGGAAAGAGTGAAATTTCCTCCAGATGCTGTGGGTGTGATGAATGGCTGGATCACCTGGTATCCACATTCAGTGCTGAGATACTTTGGTCCGTAGTCTTTCGCCACAAAGTAGGGGGTGTATGCATCAGAGGGGAGAGTATTTAATCCCGTTCGCCAAGTGCTGTTCATGGGAGCAGCGCCATTGATCGCATCTGTTCGCGGGCTGAAGTCTAGTTCTGCGTAGACGTCGAACTTTTGAAGGGACGAGTTTTTGGAGGCATTTGGACTGGACGAATTAGCGGAAACCAAGGGATCGTAGGGCGAAGAGGTCGAGAACGATAAGTTGCTGCTAGAAAGAGCGTAAAACAGGTCTCCATAGTATTATCAGTCCCTGGCATTAGGGAACTTTTGTGGCACGTACTCAAACCCACCAGGCTGTACAACACCGACCATTTCTGTATCTGGGTCCAAAAACTGGAAGGTATGGGTAACGTTTTGCGGAATAGCGCCGTAATCTCCCTGCGTGAGTATACGAGTCTCCTGGTCTCCATCGTTTTCCGCCCAAAGTTGAAAACGGCCTCTGAAACCGAACATGCTCTCATAGTAAAGCTGGTGGGTATGAGGGAGAACACCTAGGCTATCTGACCCAGGAGTATTTGTACTCATAAGTGTGAAAGCATAATCTGACGATTGGCCCGTGACTGGGAAATGATAAATCTGCTGTCCGACAACACATCCACCAGCAGAGTAGTGCTGAATAGCATATGGCCGAACGTAGGTTGGGACTTCATCAACCCAGATCGGGCCGGGATAATTCAAGGCTCGCGTAGTGAGTCTAAATTGACAACTCGATACAAATTGCAAAGAAAGAGAGAAATGATTGGAAGATGAAGAATTGCGGCAATCATTATCAACTTGTAATGCCAGATAGAAAAGGCAGTTCCCTGGGGATACATGTAGTCACGGTGGACCAAGCAACTTCAAAACAAGAGAAAATCCGAAGAAAATTCCATTTCTTCAGCATACGCGTACCTTGTTACAGTTTAATCGTTCTTCCGAGAAATCCGGGGATGGTAATGTTCAAGTGGACATTGAGGTCCTTTGAAGACTTGCTAGTAGATACGGTGGATATGTTAAATTCCATGAGATTTGCTTTAGTGCAGACTTAACGGGCCAATTCCGCCTCTGAATGCTGATGACGGTAGTGAGGAACCTGAGATGAGGACCTCGGGCAGTCGATATTCTGCAAGTAGACATTGTTTGTTCACGGTTGGGCGCGTTTGTCAGACACCTATAATTATTCAAGCGCGAGAAGTACAGGTTGTTCAAATTGGATGACTAAGCTTAAAATTGCCTCCTCCTCACCTCGATTTGGAGCTGCACAGCCACCACAGCCACCATAATATTTTTCAACGTCAGAACATCATCATGCTCTTCATCACAGCTTCAATTGCCGTAACCCTATAACAGAGAGGTCGATCAGTATAGCAAAACAATGTCTCTCTTTTCCCCCCAAGAGCGTTTCCCTCGATAAGGCATTTAGTGATGTACTTACAGGGTCCATGGGATTGGGTCGTGGTTGCGGTTGTGGTTGTGGTTCACCTCCTTTAAATCCTTGGTTCACCAGGTTCTTCAGGTTGTTCAGGTTGTTCAGGTCTGGCATCGTGAGAACTTCAAATGTCCTAGATTGCGACAGATTTGCGTAAGCCAAGGCTAGCAAGCTGCGGGAACAACAGAATTGATGAATTTGGCACCGGTGGCACAATATACTTGGTTGGGCAATAACATATGTGATGGTCGGAAAGAAAGTTTCCCATACCTGTAAGGCAGAAGAGCAGTGTTCTTAAATTCGATAACTGGTTTCTTGGAGTTGATATGCTGAAGTGTTTTTGGAAAAAGCGCTGAATACAAATTCGCTGGCAGTGTTCGCGAAAGTGATGCTAAGTGGTAGTCTGCTGTGCGTCAACAATCCGCTTTCATCGAGCCCCGAAGTCCTCACGTCCAGATCAGATCTTCCAGATCTCTTCGTTCAAGGATATCGTGATGAAGAAAAGGAATGGGTGATATTTTGTCGCTCAGGCGGGTGATGATATGCTTTTATACCCGGAGCTGAGCTGTTGTGCTGCATTGTTGACCTTCAATAATTCATGCACTCGCAGCCGTTACTCAGGTCGTGTTCCAATGAAAATGCTCAGTTTATCTGCTGCTGATATAGTGGCAATACGGACATGCTCACCGATGCCCATTCTGTAATCATCCCGGCAGCCTCAACAGTGCACCTGGCTGCATGTCAAAGCCCTTGCTCCGGCTTGTTGTTGTGGTCGCAGACTTCAAGAATATTTTCGAAGTAGAACAGTCGTGTGTAAGGTACCAAGGTGGGTTCCCAAATTTGTTGCTGCTTGCTTACGAGATTATTCAGCAGGGAAGGGACTCGTCCTCAACGTGGCGAAAATACAATAGAGTCAGGGAAATGATAAATCGGACCTAAATTGGAAAACGATCTGCTGTTTTAGGTTCTCATCCAAAATCCTTTTTGCGCTTGTCTGTTTTATAAAGTTATCGAAGCTGCGGCGTATACATGGAAGTAACATGTGATCATCCAATTTAACCTCCCCCTATCGCGGCTCAGGGGGCGCGGGTTATTCCTGCTAAGTAACGAGTTTCTACAAAGTGTTTCCGAGACTAGCATCCACTCAATTGCTAAATCTATTTGTTTGACCTCATTCAAATCGTAACCTATTGGTACCCCTTTGGCTTTGACTGTTTAAGGACTCTTAAGCAAGAAAGTAAGTGCCCCCTCTCGGAAAAGAGAGCTTTTCTAGAAGCCATTGAAGAAAGCGCCATATTTGAGTCTAGGTATCAGAAAATCATGACCATAATCAGAAGATAAGCATAGATCGATCAAGGAGTTGACATCTCTTCGAGGCATGGTAGAACCACTTCTTCGTCCTATATGATGTGTTTGTACCATAGCGAACCCAACTACAACGGCCAACAAGACGCCCCCTTCTTTCAGTTTCAGGTTCAGATGATTATGTGGCGTCATCAAAGAGTTCTAGCACGTTCAATTTATCGTCGAGGAGCTATACCCGAGTCTGCCTAGATTTTGGAGTGATACTTGGTCCAAGAGACCACTTTGGTTCAACTTCAGAATATGAACTTGAAGAACCTGGCTGTGTCAAATACAAGCTCTTACTTCTGATGGCCTTCCTGGTAAGTTCCCTGCGGAAACCTGCCAGATTTCCTTGTTGTCCCCAGTGTGTGTTATAGCGATAACAACGACAACTTTGGGCCGCCTCGGTCGGTCTCTCTTGCGTGAGCTGCTATAATATCAACGCCTCTTCGCATATCCTTAAATTGGCTAGTCATCTCATGAAAAACACCGTCCAGCTTACTTTCAATCTGGCCTGCAGTCTTCAGCTGCACTATATCGAGAAGCATGAAGATCGTCGAAGTGTAAGCAATCAGATTTCTTCTGATAATACCTCAATCTTCTATCTTCGATTTGAATATTAGGCGCTTCCAGCTTTGCGGTTAAAGCCTAGTGACTCGTAGTTTGCCAGGACGAATCCAAGCTTCTCAAGAACATATTTGCAACCATTCGCGGTCGCAAGACGCTCGTCCTTCGTGGAAGTGTCTTGCTCGAACACATTTAACTCTGTTCTTTGAGTTTTCGTCCGAAGAGCTCGAAGGGCCCTATGAAGATTTCGGACTTCTCGTGATATTTCGATATACTGTGGATCGGAATTTTGCCAATTTCGGTAGGTGGGCGAGATGAACCAAGAGGACGAAATCACTGACTGAGAAGCCGAAAGACATGTCGACGCATGAGCAAAGCGGGACCCTAATAGTCAAGGTGGGGAAAAGAAGACAAAAGAGAGGTGATGAAGTAACCAGGCTGAACTCGGCCTTTCAGAACGCCCTCATGCATGCAACCGCAATAGGTAATTACCTATAGATGTTATATAGATGTGATCTTTATTATATAGACCTTGAATTCTTGAAACTCTCTTGAGTACGAACACCCGAGAGAGTGAGTGAATGAGCCCTAGCTCGAACAGCTAAGTTATATGCATCTTTGTATAAAGTAATTTTTGATGGTGTTCTATAAGAGGGGTATAGCTTGGAAATGCCTGATGCCCAAAAGGGGTCATTCCAGCTCACTTTTCTTTGATTATTCACAAAACCTATTCTTCATCCTTCGAGAAAAGACATAAATAAATGACTCACCAAAGCTGAAACATTTCCTCATTTCACATGGGAGTAGTCATTTGTAACTTCCTCGTGATTCTGAAAGCTGACCAATCACGTCTCGAGGAGGGGTATGATTCGAGGCTGAAGCCGCAGCTCGTCATCCTTTGTTCTGTCCGACACTCAAACCAAGCTCCGTACAACACCCTACTTCCTCTCCTACAAACTCAATACAAAGTCCATCTGCCACAAGTCTACGAGTCCTCGCCATAATATCTCGACATCGTACACGGTACCAAAATCTACCCCACCAACGATGAACTTCCTCCACAGCACCCTCGATAGAGTCCGGGAGTGGGCACCCGTTTCGCACACCTCCACCTTCCGTCAAAATGGCCAAATCACTCCCGAAGAGTTCGTAGCCGCCGGCGATTACCTGGTCTACAAGTTCCCGACATGGTCGTGGGCAGACGCTTCCCCAGAAAGCAAGCGCGTGAGCTACTTGCCTCCAGGCAAGCAGTTCCTAGTAACTCGAGGCGTGCCATGCCATCGCAGACTTGACGATAACTTCGCGGGAGATGCAGGGCAGGATGAGACGATGGTGGGTGATGGAGAAGACTTTAAGCTTGCTGGGGGAGCGCATGCGCCTGGGGATGATGAGGACGGGTGGCTGAGAACTGGGGGGTTGGCGGCGAGTCAGGAGGCGAGGGCAAGGGATGTGAGGACTGTAGATGAAAGTGGAAATATGGGGGAGCGGGAAGAAGATGAGGATGAAATTCCAGATATGGAGGATGAAGAAGATGATGATGAGGCTATTATTCGGGATCCTAAGGGGGACGGAGCTGATGCGTAAGTCCTCCAGGCAGTTCCACCTTGAAATGTTCGTACTAATATGATATCGACTATAGATCTCGACGTACATACACTCTGTATATTGCCTACACTCCTTACTACCGCACTCCACGCCTCTACCTCTCCGGATACCTTGCAAACTCACAACCCCTTACCCCGCAACTCATGATGGAAGATATCGTCGGCGACTACAAAGATAAGACAGTTACCCTTGAAGACTTCCCCTACTTCAGCAACAACATCAAAATGGCATCCGTACACCCATGCAAACACGCCAGCGTTATGAAGACCCTTCTCGACCGTGCAGACGCTGCTCTCAAGATTCGTCGAGAAAAGATGCGCCAGGGAAAGATTGCACCAGGCGCCAAAGATGCTGGTATGGAAGGACTGGTCGATGACTTCAGCAAAACTGGTCTAAGCGGCGACAAAGCTCTTGTAGATGGTATGAGGGCTGGTGGGAATGGCAATGATGAGTGGGAAGTCCTGCAGCATGATAAGGATGTCCCGGATGAGGAGGTTGCTATTCGAGTGGATCAATATCTGGTTGTGTTCTTGAAAGTAAGCTTCAAGCATTCCCTGTAAAAGGTCCTATGCTAATCAATTCAGTTCATGGCAAGCGTCACACCAGGGATCGAGCATGATTTCACTATGGGTGTTTAAGCGGTAGTCTGTCTCTGCATTGGGAGGTATTTTGAGGCGACAGATTGTATCTGGATCCGATTATTTGGGAGCCCGGGGAAGGCTTTGGCGTTTAGGATTGGATCGGGCAGCAGAGACTGACGGCAGTGCACAGTACATACCACTGCATAGAACGCATGATGAATACCAATAAGTACTATGATTCCCACGACCCTTGAGTTATACTTTGTGAATATAAGTCTCTCTAGTACTCGAGACTAAGGCGAAGGAATCCGACAAGCTGTAATGTCTATCAAGTGAAATGATAAAGTGTACAAAAAAGACATTCCTATTCTTATGTCTCATTATTCAGGGACCTCCATGAGTTCGAATTTATCTGCGTCCCGACCATTAAATAACTTTTAGGATGCTAAAAGCTCAAAGACCAAAAGAGGACAAGATTTAGCTAATGTAAACACATATTATGACCTCTCTCAAGAGTCTTCAATACTATCAGCAATATTACAAATGCAAAAGTTAAAAATATATCTGATAACGGAACTGACAGGAACGATCCCGACGCTGTGGCCAAAACCGGACTAGTGGGGGTTCCGGACTTTTGTTGGAAATTGATAGCTTCCCAACCCAACAACGGCCGAAGAAATCTTGACATCTCCATTCTCAACTCCACCCACCTAAAACCTTCCTATCTCCTCCTCCTCCCAGCTGCGGCTTCCTATCAAGATGTCACGACTCTTGCGCCCAGCTTCCCGAATTGTCTCTGCAGCATCAGTGCGACCTGTAGTGGCCCGCAGCTTTCCCCGAGTTCCGGCGATTGTCCAGAGCAGAGGATATGCGAAGGAGAGCGGCGTAAAGGAATATACAGTCAGAGATGCGTTGAATGAAGCTCTTGCGGAGGAATTGGAGTTGAACCCCAAGGTCTTCATCCTGGGTGAAGAGGTCGCTCAGTACAATGGCGCATACAAAGTTACCAAGGGACTGCTGGACCGATTTGGTGAGAAGAGAGTTATTGACAGTCCTATCACCGAGTCTGGATTCTGTGGTCTTACAGTTGGAGCTGCATTGGCCGGTTTACATCCTGTCGTAAGTTCTATTTTTGCCGGTGTGATAAGCAATGGCTAAGAAATGACTACAGTGCGAGTTCATGACCTTCAACTTCGCCATGCAAGCCATTGACCAGATCATCAACTCGGCAGCAAAGACACATTACATGTCTGGTGGTATCCAACCCTGCAACATCACTTTCCGCGGTCCCAACGGTTTCGCGTCCGGGGTCGCAGCACAACATTCACAAGATTACTCGGCCTGGTACGGGAGCATACCCGGTCTCAAGGTCGTCTCTCCCTGGAGCGCAGAAGATGCAAAAGGATTAATGAAGGCCGCCATCAGAGACCCTAACCCCGTCTGTGTTCTCGAGAATGAGTTGTTATACGGCCAATCCTTCCCTATGAGCGAAGCCGCACAAAGAAATGACTTCGTCATCCCATTCGGCAAAGCAAAGATCGAGCGCGAAGGAAAAGACCTTACCATCGTCACTCAGTCTCGTTGCGTCGGTCAATCCCTTATCGCTGCCGAGGCCTTAAAGAAGAAATACGGCGTCGAGGTCGAAGTTATTAACCTCCGCTCCATCAAACCCCTCGACCTTGATTCAATCATCAAATCTGTAAAGAAAACCCACCGTCTTATGGCCGTAGAGTCCGGTTTCCCGGCCTTCGGTGTCGGCGCTGAGATTCTCGCCCTGACTATGGAATACGCCTTCGATTACCTTGATGCGCCCGCTGCGAGAGTTACAGGTGCTGAGGTGCCTACACCATATGCGGCAAAATTGGAGGATATGGCCTTCCCCAATGAGTCGGTGATTGAAAACTACGCGAAGAAGATGTTACGGTTGTAGTTGAGTGATGGATGATTGGATGGCCTGGGGGGGTGGGTATTCAAGATGTGTATTTCTAGAGCGCCTTCATGTTACATAATTTAAGGATATCTCTCGATGCCTTCCTGAATTCCTTGTGTACCACCAAGGTGCTGCTATGCCATAAATCCCAAGATTCTCTCTAAGATTGGTTGATATCGGTTTGACTTGCGGTATGCTGGCAATATAATCCAATTGAGGCTAATTCCAGGGCCCAACATATTCAGGCTAAACGATCTCGGCCAACCTTCCATTACACCTCAACCGGCCCTTTTGCGTCGTACTTCGTATGAAAACCCCGCTGGTTGCAAGCTTAATTGTTGAGATCTAAGAAGTACGACCTCGAGTACCCTCTGTTGAACACCAACTGATTGCTGCTTAGAAAGGGACTACTATGTTAAGTTATGTTCAAGTTCAAAGATTATATTTAGATTACTCACTGCTCACCGCTTTCCCTTTTGAGACTATTGGTGTTTTTGTTGCATATCGCAAAAGAGGGCACTTTTGGGTCACTTTGGGGTCGCCTTGGGGTTATTTTTGGAGGGCAGTTTGGCAGTAGATGAGGCGGGTACGGTGGTTGACGACACCCAAAGCCCGCAAATAAGCCTCCATTTTGCGATCTAGACATAACCACCGCAATGCAATTATGATTTTATTCTACTTGACCAAATAGCTGCATAAGAAGCCAATGAACAGTCCCCAATTTTTATAATTCATTTTAATTAGGTGGTGCAAAGGTTATATAATACAGAAAGGTGGGGCACGGCTGTTTCTTTACTCTTTGATCTATTCAAAGCCAATTATATCTTTGCAAACCTTCCAGGAAAGTAAAACACCACAACACCACCATTTTAATTTCATCCGAAGGAAGCCATATCACTTTAAATTATCTGTTTAGTCTATAGGTTAAGAGTGATTAATTAATATTAGTTGTGGTGGTTGTGGTGGAAGTCAAAAGAAAATTTGTGGGCGTTGGGTGTCGTCAACTGTACCAGAATGCCAGGCCAGTTTCAATCTGGAATCACAACATAACTTTCTGGCTGTCTTGCCACATCAATCAATGTTCCCCGAATCAACATTAACAAACAAATTCCCATTTCCATAAGCAGTAGACCCCCCTAGCAATAATTCACATCAGCAAGGTATTGCAACCAACGCGGTTTGTCAATGAAATGGATGGGGTGAGCAAGCTTACCGGCTAAACCAGTCTGGCCATGAGCACCTCTACAAGTCACGAATATATCCGCCACGCTATACGCCACATCGGAACTTCATTCAGAAACGAGAAATTAGCGCTCGCTGGCTCTATTGCTCGAAAGGATATCTGCTTCCAAAGGAAAGGAATCAGAATATCACTTACCAGTAGGAACCCCACTTTCCCTTGAGGCCATAATTAGTCCCCACAACCACGGCCGTCCCTGCTGTCACAAAGGTCGAAATGCTCCCCGTATTTCCGTGGCCGCCGCAGAAAACGGTACCCAAATTGTAGAGGTAGTTGAAAGCAACCACGACATCGTTGTTGTTAGCCAGCGGAATGGGTTCGCACAACGTCCCGACGTTGAGGGTTTGATGGGAATGAAAACGGTGCATGTGTGCTTCTATGGTGGAGGTGTTGGAGAGATCGGCGGTGGTGAGGTTGAGTGACTCCACACTGGGCATTCCTGGGCCGGGGATAATGGATGGGTATGTTTTCTGCGCATCATCTGTAGGTGCTGCAGCGCCTAGCATGACGCAGATACTGAGGAGAATGATGAAAAGGGGGCTTGGTTTGAACATTTTCTTGATGGGTGGACACTTGGATATAGGAAGCTGATTGGGGATGAAAGGAGGGATGTCAAGTGGTGGGAATGGGCGAGAGCTATTGTTTTATAGATGGCGAGCAGTTCGGGGTTCATGATATCTCTAGAAATGTAAGAAGCGTGATCAGAGACATTCTTGAACTTGTGTACACTCTTCTTGTGCAATGCAAATTCAGCAACGGCACTCTTGTCACCTTGTACCTGTACAATGTTTACACAGAGAAAGGGTTTGGGCCAAATACTATACAAGCATAAACGGCTAACATCAGACACACACCAAGACGACATTTGCACAAATTTCAACGATTGAATTCAGTACAGGTATATACCAAATAAGCGATAAATATCTCAAAACAAATAACTTTGACTCAAACCAATTCACAGTTGCTAGCAATATTCCACAATTGCTAGCAACTAGCACTCGGCGACCTACCGTCCGGGATTTGACGTTAAACTATTAACTCTCAGTAACCACTACATACACTATTTACTTTGATGATCCACGGGGAGAAGTAATTAGCTAGGCATTAACCATCGAGGAGCCTAGAGTGATAGAGAGTCAGGCTCCAAGTACCACATATTCAGAATGTTACTTGGGGGAGGATGTAGTCCAAGTTTGAGGAGCGTTTACGAGGAATCTCAACGCAACTCAACGCAAGTCAAACTTGGATGAACCTTTTTTTTGGCCTTAGAACATAAATGCAAGAATAAACGAAGTGACTCGGCCCTTCTGCATCGCTCCCGATGTTTGATGATCGGTTGTACTCAAACAGACATAAATCTTATGTTCCAATTACAAATTGCGAAGGTCCACCATATAAGCAAAAAGAATTTGCACTTAAAGGGCGTTTAAAATTAAATACAGTCTTGTACACTTATGTAGCCAGCTCAAGACCTGCTTTGGAATAAAAAGAGCCGAGCGAGGCAGAAGACATGGCAGGGAGGTTCGAAAACAAAGGAGACGGGAAGTGGGAGGAGAGTTAGACATACAATAAAAGTAAAAGACTAGCAACGATACACGATGTCTGAGTGTGGATTTCGGCTCGAATCTTCTTCGTATCAATGTCTTGCTACCAATTACATATAACTCCAGGTAGTAAGAACCCTAGAATGATCACTTGCTATAAGCAAATCTTGATATTCCACCCGAGGTTCTATTATCCCTAGTCATTCGAATCTTTTCATAGTCAGTCCCTCGGCACCCCAGCAGAACTTATAATTTAGCAACAATGTCATTTTTCAGTGCGCTTGACAGTGGTTGTTTTCCAAGGGGGCCTCTTCGTGGGTATGGCGAAGGACGGTGCTGTGGTGATTGTCTTGGTCGACTTTCCCTTATGCTCGGTGAGGATTTTTCATTCCAGGTACCTTTGGAATCCATGGTGCAGGGCTGGACCTATGTCGTGATATCGTCCGACGCATTCAATATGCCAGTTCCCGCGTATGTCTCATTCCGTGGGAAACCTTGGATCATACATCTCATACCCCTCATCCTCCGTATCACTCTCCCCGCCCTGCACCCCGACAATCCTCCCGTCATCCACACTACTCCTCATCTCCTCACTCTTTACGGCAGCAGGCTGTGGCTCGACCCCATCCGAAGCTGGTGCAAAAGCACTCTTGAAGCCCGCCTTCTTAAATCCAGCCTTCTTGAACCCACCTCCACTTCCACCCCCAGCCTTCTCTCCTCCCTCCACCCCGCCTTCTCCTCCAAGCTTGATACTAATGAGGCCCATCCCTTTATCAGCTTTCGCTTCCGCCTTTCGCGCCTTTGATGATGCGAGTGGGTCGCGGGTGAGTTGGCGCATGTCTTTCAAGCGCTGTTTGTGTGAGTGGTCGTAGGAAGAGAGGTGCGCTTCGTATTCGTTCATACGGGCATAGCCTTTGCTGCATAGTTCGCCTGTTTCTTTTAATTAGCATGAGCCAAGTGCAAATACCACGGAAAGAGGTACAGTAAAAGGACTTGACTGCTTCTCTTGCGCTGTCAGTCTTTGGCGCGGGGTTTGTGAATCCGCGCTAGGGGCAAGCAAGTTAGCTGCTATGTTATATCCAAATTCATATGCGGACGAAATGGACCTACTGGGGGCATAGTGAGGATACTTTTGTGTGTTCCTCTCTGAATGTCAAGTTTCGTACATGCCAAACTCAAAATTGATGTCAAGTCTGCAGATGAGAACAAGTACAGAAGAGGTGGAAAATAAGGTGTGGTCAGTGCGCATATAAGCTTAAATTTCAGAGATGGAGAACCAAACATCTTCATTTCGTTGGTCATCCCATTCTTTTCTTTGTTTTGAAGTAATACCTCGATGTTGATATGGAAGAACGACGAGAATCCACAGCCTCGCAAGAGACTTTTATCTCTCTTCAACAACTAGATCCCTCACCAATCGAGTCCCCCTCCTCAGATGCAGGACCTGAGAAGCAACTACACAATCTACCTTCTCCTGCACACTCTTTAGGACTGAGCGGAAGTGGGCATGGCGTTGCATATTATCGTACGTTACCCTGCTCTTCCCAACCTTCTAAAAAATAAACTGCTAACAAACTTCCCAAACAGTAATAAGAGCCCAAAAATACTCCTCCTACATCTTCAGCATCTATACAGCCTTCCACATAACCAACACCTCCCTCATCCCCCTCATAACACGCTCTCTCCCAGCCTCAGAACCCTACCTCCTACTCACACGCCCCTACTACCAATCTTTCCCACTCGAACCCCTCCTCATCACGCTCCCCATCACAACGCACATCCTTTCCGGCCTCGCCCTACGAATCCACCGTCGAAATGGGAATTTAAAGCGATACGGTGCTGCGAACCTGCCGATCACTTCACGGTTAGAGAAGAGGTTGAAGGTTTGGCCGGCTGTGAGTTGGACTAGTGCGAGTGGGTATATACTTGCGCCGCTGGTGCTGACGCATGCGTTTGTGAACCGTATATTACCGTGGGTGTATGAGGGCGGCTCAAGTGGCGTGGGATTGGGGTATGTCGCGCATGGCTTTGCACGGCATCCGGCTATTGCTTGGACGGGGTATGTGGCGCTTGTAGCTACGGCGTCGGGTCACTTTGTTTGGGGCGCGGCGAGGTGGAATGGGTGGGTTGAAGCCGGCAATGGGAAGAAGGCGAGTAGGAGGTGGTGGATTATCAATGGGGTTGCTGTTGCGCTTGCGGGGCTGTGGATGGCTGGCGGTTTGGGGGTTGTGGGAAAGGGGGGTTTGAGTGAGGGCTGGATTGGGAAGGGCTATGATGTGTTGTATTCGAAGGTTCCTTTGGTGAAGCTGTAGGAATACGGATATGGGTTTGTGCATTATCAAGATACACGGATGAAGAAGCATGGCATGGCGTTGAATGGACACATTGATACATGATACACAGACATAGATAGGGTAATGAATAGACATGAATACAAATGTCACCTGGTACTTTGATTACTCTTTGAAATAGAGGTTCGTCGTTTACTGAAACAACTACTGTTTGGAAAACTAGTAGCCATAATTCGAAGAAGAAGGCGAATCTAGTTCATTCCCATATGTGTATTTACTGGGTGTTTTACATCTACGGAAGTTGCTGAATTTCCATCTAGAGCACTGAGTTCTCGAGCGTCCATGTTGCCCACAGCGGTATTTAACACATATTCAATGCCTTGTACCAGATCTTCTACTCTCATTATTCTGCGTGTCTCGCGAAATAATTTGAGCTCAATCCCATTACGCCTGGATGATTGCGAAGGTGATCCCGTTGAACACTTGACTTGATAGGACCAGTGCGTTTATTCCATTCATGAAGCGAACCTTCCACGAATGTATTCCAGAAGTCCCATGCAATGTTCTCTGGCGAAGCTGACTGCTTTTGAAATTGAAAAACCCTGGTGGAATATCCTTTACTGCTTCCTTGAATCCTTCTGAGTTTGTATACCATGCTTTGATAAGTAAAGAAAAGGACGGGCGCTGAAGATTTGCGTGTTGAGAAGCAGAGGGAATACGGGAAATACGAGGCAATGACTAGTTGCGGCCGAATCCAAAGGGGTAGGATCAGATGTGGAAATTCCTTGGAAATAAGTAATTAGACAAAACAAGACAGGACTTCGCTTCAATGCCGGAGCAGAATGCTATTCTCCAGTCTTCGCTCAAACCAAAAACCGCCTGGAATGTCGAGACGCATACAGAATGTCCTATTCCGGATAGAACTTTGGTACCAGTGATAATCATCAGTCATACTCTACACGCCATTTTCCTCCTTCCCCTCAATCAACCCCTTCAACTCGTCTAACAATTCAACCGTCTCCCCAGGACTCGCAATCCAAGCCGTTGTTCCCACCACACGGGCCTTGAAATCATTGCTCCCAGCACTTAAAAACTGATCCCCAACATGCAGCGTCCTCTCCCCTCCAATCCTGCCCCCTTTAACCCCACCAAAATATTCCTGACAAACCAGCACCCCCCAGCTCTTATCCCCAATATCGACAAAAACATCATTCCCACCATTGAAAGCACAAAACGGCAACATCCGCCCTACTTTACTCATCTCCAGCTTTTTCTGCACAACCAACACCGTTTCCTCTAATGATTCTCGCGCGAATTTGTAGCCGGGTATAGAAGGGATGATGCCTACGGCTCGCTCCTTGCGGAGAATGGTGGCGGGGAGAGAGAGGTTGGCTACGCATTCCCGGAGGGAGGATTCGGCGAGGTCCAGGAGGGTGGTTATGGTGGGTTGCGTCCAGGTCGACATGCTGGGTAGGATCCCTGCGAGGAACGGCAAGTCAGCTTGAATTATAGTCTGGAGGAGCGCAGCAATGTCTCGGTAGCTGCGAGACATTATTAGAGCATTTGATCTGGAAGCATGACTGCAAACTCTCGAGACATGCGGGATGGGACATAAATAGGATCCATATTGTTCTTACAGGAACGCCGAGGGAGGTGGGAGAGTAGGAAGGGAGAGGTGGCTGAGTAGGTAAATAGAAAGTTTGATTCGCCGCCTATGGGATAGTCAGCTGAATGATATCAAGAAGAGTGTCATTTGTAAGGAGTATACTGACCCATTATTATGAGATTTTGCTTCTGAGCAGGCGAGAGTATCGTAGACGCCTTCACAGCGTCGAGCAGCCCGTGTAGTCGCCCATAGTATTTCTCAGCCTCTGTATAACCAGCCGCAGTCACAATTCCAATCTTCGTATCCTTACTCATCATATCTATCCATCTCATATTAGACAGAGTAAGTCTGCTCATACAGTCACGTAAAACTCACATATGATCCTCTCAATCACAGGGTTGCTAGGTTCCAGGCTTTGGCCGTCATCGTATCTAACCTCATCAATAAAGATTTCTTCAAAAAATGAAAGGAGTGATGGACGGCCTTACAAAGTAACGTCACCATCAAATGTAGCCAAGTCTACCGGCCCCGCAGCCGTAACACCCATCAACTGCGCTGTGTTGAGGATCAACCTCACATCATTAAAACTGGGCGGAACAAAGCGTCTCGATGAGATGAACCGCTTCTTGTCCTGATAAATAAAGGCATCGGCCAATGGCAACTTCGTGAAGAAGGTTCCTATACTCGGGACTAGCAACTTGAGCTTTGACTGTCCATGCAGGCCAACTTCTTGGTGGGCGACTGAAAAGCGTTAGGTTTCCAATGTTCAGAAAATCAGAGACATTGTACTTACTATGGTCGTCGATCATCACTTCTACATCCCTCATGATTTCCCAATACCGCCTATGTGCTTCAGCGGCCATCATCTCGACGCTATGAGACCGTGTCTCAAAAACGCCTGTGGGCTGAGAGTGGAGGACGAATGGGACGGCGAGGAGGCCTTTGACCCATTCTGTTCTATATTAGCATCTCTCCAGGTTGATATGAGACGAGATGAGTAGGGAGAGCCGTGGGGGCGGTGTAAGGCGGGGAAATGGGTAGGTAAGAGAAATGAGGTCTAAAAGAATGGGACAAGAGGAAGTACCTATGAACTGATCGCGTCGATGGGTTTTTAGTGCATCTATAAATGGCTGTTAGCATTGTACCTGATTTCATTAGAAGACTGAGACAGTAGCTAGGCCCGGCTTACATTCGACGCGGTAGCGGGTAGTCATGATAAATGTCTTATCTTTCGCGAACAATTTATTGAAACCTCTGATTTTGAGGGCTTATATATTTCAGAAGGCGACTGTTTGCTAGAGTGTTTGGCTTGCGATGAAGGAAGGATTGTGTCTGGTGTGTAGTTTGAAGTAAATGGACATATGGCTTCACCAGCTTGACGAGGACGAGGTTGGGTCCAATGTTTGCCAAGCGAGATCGACTAGGGTGACCCCTTTACACCTGCCTCTTGAGATCCTCTTGTTTGACAAGCTCACTCACTATTCGCTGATTTCAAAACGCATAAATCTTAAGTGCACCAGGCACAGCAGTCATGAAGAATGCGCTACTACAATACAACAAGATGCTTTTGATTCTTAATCCGCCCACAATGTTCCATCGGATAGGCCATTTAATTCCCCTTGAAAGCCTGCTCCCTGCCATTTTTCTGCCTCAACCTCGCCCCATCAATCCCCTCTTCCCTCCCCGCACCCGTAACGACCTCTTCCAGGCCCTTCATAACCTGCCCCTCTCCATCACCCCAGCCGGCCACATGCTTCCACTCATAAACCCCCTGCTCCCCCCTCTTTTCCCCAAAATCATTCGCTTCCTTATGCTTCATCGCGTTCTCGCTCCCCAGACTCCAGCTGTCATGCCGCATCCATTCCCACGCCACACTAAGGATACAGTTACCTTCCACACCCTTCGTTCCAGTCTTCACGCGCGAGACATTAAAGACGAGCTGTTTGGCTCGGCCTCCTTGAAATAACATCCGCAGAACGTTGGGCTGCGCTGTGCGTATCCAGCTAGAGTCATCGACATCAGAAGATATGAAGAGTGATGCGAGAGCGCAAGATGTAGCGAAGTGAACGTATTCCTCTACGCCTTTCATGTCGGCTATTGCTGGAGGAGCAACGCAAGAGGCGTTGAGCTCTGACTCTTGGTTGAGGGAGAGACCGAATGATGTGCCCGCGACAGGGAATTGTGAGGTGCGGGATGTTATGGTGAGGGTTGTGTCTGGTGTTAGTTTTAGAGTCGCTATGGATTCTAGACGATCAGTCAGGGAGAAGATGGTGCGTTCTGCGAGTGACATGTTTGCGAATGACGGTGGTTCGCACGGGGAGTGGATTATCGTATACGTTGGTATTGGGGTTAACGATGCAGATTTCAGCATCGCGCAGAGAGGCGCTAGGAGATTGTGGAGGGAGGTAATGGTTTGTTGGTGGCTGTGCCGTGTGATCAAGGCACGTAACAAGTTGTAGGGTGGATTTGGGCGCTTTGCGGCCGAGATTGGGGGTGGGATTTGTGTCCTTCGACGATGGTTTTGTCTGTGCGAGTAAGCTAATAGGAGGTTAAGAGCTATAGCAAGCCCTTCTGCAGTAGAGTCATCGGGGCCGGGTGGTGAAGGAGCTGAGTCGCCCAAGATAACTGGATCAAGCAATATAGTTCTCTCAGAGTCAAGAGGGAACGTGAGGGGGTCTCCTTTATACCTCACATTGAACGCGCCAAGCGTTCGTGATTCGCGGCTGAGCTCTTGCCAGAGCTCGGTAGAGTAGATGGTATTTCGTGCTTGGAGTATTAGAGATTCAATAGGACCATCTTCGGGCACAGGTCTTGGGATCGTCGATGATCCAGTGCTTATGCCGTTAACTTGGACACGAACCCGCACGCATTGTGGCTCGGTGCTCGTTACCCCTTGGTCTAGGGATATTGTCCCATCTGGCTTTCTCCGTAGAGCTGCTAGACTTTGGTTCCTGAAGGCTGGTGCCGCTGTTTTTGTTAGCATTCAGTGTATTCTAGGCAAGAGGACCACAAACCCTCTAAAAACCCAAATCTCACTCCCAAAGTATGCTTCTCGTTGGGCAATCGGCACACAGCCCATCCATTTTCACTGACAGCAAGAACTTGCTCCCAGTACTTTGTCTCCGTCTCCATTTCCTTTTCAAGCCTCGTGGCCGATTCTAGAATGGTATCCACAGTCTTATTGAGGTTCTGTATCTTCCACCCTTTGGCAACACGCTTGTTGTCCTCCTTCTGGGCATCTGTAACTCGGGAAGCATGTATCTTATCCGCCCCCAGTGTGCCTGTTCCCACCATCTCCCTCAGCTGAGGCGTCATGGACAAGCCAGCTTGAACCGGGGTATCTTTCGAAAGCAGAAGGGAGACGAAGTCTAAAGCGAATGCCGCGCCATGGTGAGCAGCCCTGCATTGTTAGTCGATGCATATTCTGCGCCGTGATAAAACGTACTCGAGCTGGACGAGCATTTCATCTCTAGCTGTCATGAGCTCCTTCATTCGGTCAGGCTCGTCCTCCCCCTCTTCCTCCTCACTCGAACCATCTTCTTCGCCATTGCTACTCTCTGCCTCTGCTGCGGCAATTTCCTGGCGTAGACTCTCCTCACTGATATCTCGGAAGCCCCCTCGTTCGAAGTTGATGCGCTGGATGAGGCCTGGGAGGGAAGTGGAGTCGTTGTTGTTGGAAGAAGGCCATGATTTCAAGGATATAGGGAATTCGTTCGGTATGGAAGCCATAATAACTGTTATTCGAGACGCGACTGGTAGGGTGCTATTAGTCTGAAGGAGAAAGAGTAGTGCTGGAAGTTGTCTCCGGCCTCGAGTTGAAGTTGCTTTTCGTTTGTTGCCAGTTTAATCATTCACCTGATGTACGGTCGGCGCCGTTCGGTCGTGAAGATATACAGCGGATCACTTGATTCAATACGGTACCGCCAATCCAGCTCTGTCGTCACCCTTCCAGTAAGTACCAGCTAGTACTGTATGGAGAGTGTTCCTTTAGTGGCCGGGATGCGACCGTTAATCGGCGTTTCAGCGGCTCAGGTATAGTAGACAGCGCCCAATTAGGGCGTGCATACGCTGGGGCTTTACCGTGCAGGGAATGGGATACCCCCCACTTGCGCTATAAAACCGCCGTATCAGGTCCGTACTGAAGGCTGCGATAAGCAGTTGAACCCTGTCAACAGCTTCTTCTTTTCTGCACCACTTCGTCACTTTCCTAAGGTCCCGCACCGCACCGCACCTGGCCATTTTTATCCGTGTGATGTTTCTCTTCTTCACGCAATTCCCACCCCATTCCCTCTCTTGTTAACGCCCTCCCTCCCTCTTCTTAAAGCTCAAATCCTCCTTCAAATTCATCTTTATCTTCATCTTTATCTTCACTTTCTTCACCCCTCACTACCTATCTAGGTAGTACTCACCCCACCTCCACCATGGCACCACCACATCCCGCAGCCCCTCCCCCTCCCCTCGAGGGGAAGCTCCGTCGAATCGCAATGATGACCAGTGGTGGGGATGCGCCAGGTATGAATGCAGCTATCAGATCTGTGGTCCGAATGGCAATCGAGAAAGGCTGCGAGGCCTATTGTATCTACGAGGGCTACGAAGGTCTGGTCCAGGGCGGCAGTTTCATACGCAAGTTCGAATGGGAGCAAGTCCGAGGCTACCTCTCCGAAGGCGGAACGTTGATTGGCACGGCGAGGTGTATGGCTTTTTACGAACGTCCCGGAAGATTGACTGCGGCAAAGAACATGGTGTTGAACGGCATTGATGCTCTGATTATTTGCGGTGGTGATGGTTCCTTGACCGGAGCTGACAAGTTTCGCGCGGAATGGCCCAGCTTGATCAAGGAACTGGTCGATACCAAGCAATTGACCATGGAGCAAGTCGAGCCATTCAAACATCTCAACATTGTTGGTCTTGTTGGCTCAATTGATAACGACATGTCCGGGACAGATGCTACCATTGGATGCTTCTCGGCCTTGGGTCGAATCTGCGAATTGGTTGACTACATCGAAGCAACGGCCTCATCACATTCTCGAGCTTTTGTCATTGAGGTTATGGGTAGACATTGTGGTTGGCTGGCTCTCATGGCCGGAGTTGCAACGGGGGCAGATTTCGTCTTCATTCCCGAGAAGCCCAGAGCCGAGAATTGGAGAGAAGAGATGTGCTCAATCGTGGCGCAGGCAAGGTCAATGTATATCTCTCTAGTGATTTTCTACTAATACTCTAACAGCACCGAAAGATTGGAAAAAGGAAGACAATTGTCATTGTTGCCGAGGGTGCTGCTGACCAGGATGGCAAGAGTATATCCCCCGAAATGATCAAGGATCTTCTCGCAGACAAGAACGGCCTCGCTTTAGATACTCGAATTACAACCCTCGGCCATGTACAACGGGGTGGTACAGCATGTGCCTATGATCGGCAGCTCGCAACATTACAAGGCGTGGAAGCTGTCAATGCTGTGCTCGATGCCACACCGGAAACACCAACCCCTTTCATTGCCATCAATGAAAACAAGATCACTCGAAAGCCTCTTGTACAGGCTGTCTTGGACACGAAAGAGGTCTCCAAAGCTATTGAAGCTAGAGACTTTGACCGGGCGATGAAGCTGAGAGACACCGAGTTCTCGGATATGTATAACTCATACATGACTACAACAGCAACCCAAATGAACCAATCTATGAAGCTTCCTTCTAAAAGAGTAAGTTTCACTCTAGGATCTGCAGAATTCCACCCCTTTCCCAACACATTTCTAACCTGCCATAGCATATGAGAATCGCCATCATTCACGTTGGTGCTCCTGCTGGTGGTGTGAATGCGGCAACCCGCGCTGCAGTAGCATACTGCTTCACTCGTGGCCATACTCCAATTGCCGTTCATAACGGCTTTGCTGGTCTCGCCCGTCATCATGATGACCAACCTGTAGGAGCAGTCAGGGAATTCGACTGGCTCGAGGTCGATGGCTGGGCGAGCAAAGGCGGTTCCGAGATTGGAATGAACCGTGAGACTCCCGGCGAGTCCGGTATGGAACTGATTGCCTCTCTTTTCGCGAAATACAAATTCGATGGACTTCTCATCATCGGTGGCTTTGAAGCTTTTCAATCCCTATCTCAACTCCGACAAGCACAAGAAAAGTACTCATCTCTCTGCATCCCCATGACTCTCCTCCCTGCCACAATATCCAACAACGTCCCCGGCACTGAATACAGTATCGGTTCCGATACCTGCCTCAACGAACTAGTACGCTATTGCGACACTATCAAACAGTCCGCCTCCGCCTCCCGCCGCCGCGTCTTCGTAATCGAAACCCAAGGAGGCCGCTCGGGTTACGTCGCCACGCTCGCCGGTCTGGCCGTCGGCGCTGTAGCAGTCTACACCCCCGAAGAAGGCATTAGCATCGCCATGCTCGCCGCCGACATCGCACACCTCAAGAAAGCCTTCCAGCAAGACTCGGGCCAATCCCGCGCTGGCCGCCTGATTCTCATCAACGAGAAAGCGAGCAAAGTCTACAACGCCAAGCTCATCGCAGACATGATCCGCGAAGAAGCACACGAGCGTTTCGAATCCCGAGACTCGATTCCAGGGCATGTCCAACAGGGCGGTACGCCCTCACCCATGGACCGTACGCGTGCTGTGCGTCTAGCTATCAAATGCATCGAGCATCTCGAAAGCTTCGAAGACCGCTCCGACAAAACGATGCTGAAGGATCCGCAGACCTGTACCGTTATTGGTATCAAAGGCGCCAGCGTAGTCTTTTCCCCGATGAAAGAAGTCGAAGAGAAGGAAACGGATTGGCCGAATCGCAGACCGAAGGATGAGCACTGGGTTGAGCTGAAACATATTGTTGATATACTGAGTGGCCGGCCCGAGGTCCCGAGGCCAGAGAGCTCATTAGCTGGTTGGAAGGCCAAAGATAAGAAAAGGGGGTTAATCTAGTAGATAACTTGGTGAGATATGAAGGTGGGAGTTGGGCCAATGTAGATACCTTGCTTCTAAAAATGAAATTGCTACTCCTCGAACAAACGAAAAGGTCGGCACGGATGAAAAGGTGAGTGAGGAATGAGAGGAGAGAAGAGACAGAGGGCATGCACCGGCTACGATATGAATATGGTAGCAGTATTGCGGAAATAGACTTGGGGCGAGTAGATGGTTCCCAGTTGCTGCGTCTGCTCCTTTGACTAGTGCGGCAGGAAAGAAAAAACATGCAAGTCTATCATTATTCACCCTTTACCAATCAGGCTATCCGCAATACAATGTTCCCTTAACCATTTCTGCCATGACAGTTAACCGTAGCCATTTTGTACCGTACAGATCCTTTCCGTAGCAAATGTGTATTATAAAACAGACAATAAAACAAAGCAAGAAGACAAATAATAACCGCATCGCTTTTCGAGTTTGTGCCTCAATCGAGGAGTTCGAGTGCACTGTGATGTAAAACATGGTAAGGGACGCCAAACTCCGTGCTGCGCTGGATGTGTGTGAAGGGGAGCGAGTAGGAGAGAAACTAGTGTACAATTGATGTTCCAGAGGTGGGAAAGTCGTGCTAGATTCAAGGTGCGTTCAAGAGAATGCTCTCGAGTGAGAGAATTTGAAATCGTTGTTTGTTCGCTGATGCTCGGATAAGGAATCTAAGCCTTCGAAGCAGTGCGTTTGCGAGATGTGCCAGTAGATGAAGCGGCAGTACTATGGTTATTTCGTTAGTGAGAAGAAGTATCAACGTAAGGGGGAGATAAAAATACGCTTTTTTGCCACGACCTCCCTTCTTTGGCTTCGATGTCTTCGATTCCAGCTCCGCAATCATCTCATCTCTCTTCTTCTCGAGGAATGCGAAGATTTGGTCATCCTCAATCTCACCTTCATTGACACTGGCGGCAAACATGGCCCGAAGATCAAAATCTTTAATACCGGGGATCATAGTCTCGTCGTCAGGGCCCAGCTCTCTTCCACTTGAAAGTAGGGAGTCATTGAACTTTAGCTTTTTCAAGGTGGCGATCTGGGTATCAATATCATCGACAGCTGGAGCAGCAGAAGGAAGGTCAACAACATCAGAATTTTCACCCTTGGCACCATGAGATGAATCAAGTTCAGTTGGAAGGGTGGATCCTTCAGCAACAGCGGAAGACTCAACGCCAGTCATGGCGACATCTTCAGAAGGTTCGTCTTTGACGACCTTCTTGCGACCTTTCTTAGCTGGAGCCTTTGCCTTGAATGGTTCGACCGCTTCCTCAGTGTGCTCGTCAACTTCCTCGTCTTTGACGGCTTTCTTTCCGCGGGGAGCGCTCTTCTTTAAGGCAGGAACAGCAGGCGTGTCAGAGTCGTCTTCATTCTTGACCTTCTTTGCCCTGGGCTTCTTAGCTGGAGGAGCAGGTTTGGATATTTCATCCTCCTACACATCATTAGTTGCTGGTCAATGAAAACCGGACGAGGTTATGGAAGGAATGCACTCTTGCCTCTTCGTCTTCTTCCTTCTTGACAACCTTAGCTCTCGACTTCTTGACTGGCTTAACTTCCTCATCACTATCCTCTTCTTTCTTGACCTTTTTAGCTCTGCTCTTGACTGGCTTGGCTTCCTCATCACTGTCCTCATCCTTTTTGACCTTCTTAGCTCTGGACTTCTTGATTGGTTTGACTTCCTCTTCACTGTCCTCTTCCTTCTTCGCCTTGGTAATACGCTTCTTCTTGGCAGGCTTCTCCTCAGCATCACTCTCATCATTACCCTCAGCACGCTTCTTTGAGGCAGCCTTCTTGGGGGCCTGTTCTGCTTCGGGTGACTCATCGGCTGCGTCTTCTTTTGCCTTCTTCTGCTCTGCCCTCGCTTTTGCCTTGGATGCGGGAGTGCGTAGTCCTTTCTCTCCGAGAACATTCATTTCAGGGTCACCATTGAAATCTTCGGGATCGATGAAGCCCTGGGTAATGACGCGTCGAACTTTCTCCTGCAGGTCTGGAAACCTGTCAATACTGTTCTTCTCACCACTGTCATATCCGTCCAAATAGTCCCAACGGTAGGTGCCTGGACTCTCAGGGTCTTCCAGGTTTTCTCTCATATTCTGGATCTGTGCTCCAGTGACACAACCCCTACAAAACTTAAATCAGCCCCGAATCATGAGTTTCAGATGAAAAGATCTACAATTCTACTAC
Source organism: Lachnellula occidentalis (assembly GCA_007821535.1). Lineage (NCBI taxonomy): Eukaryota > Fungi > Ascomycota > Leotiomycetes > Helotiales > Lachnaceae > Lachnellula > Lachnellula occidentalis. The sequence goes on along the minus strand of QGMI01000151.1, from coordinate 5,620 downwards.
AAAGGAAGAATCGTGGGTACATACCAGTGTTTCCATCTGAAACTACCATTGCCTTTGATTTCAACCCATACACCAAAGCGAAGATCATCCTTATCGATCTTGATGCCGGCTTTCTTGCACTCGGTGGCTACACAGGTTGCTCGACCCGTAGATGCAGTTTCTATCGAATGATTAGTTGGTTTGGTACCTGAAGCAAGGAACCCTTTTGGTGACAGAGGAGAGGTCATCACGTGTTAAAACTGAGATGTGATGCAAATGCTCCCACATGACAGAATTCTCAACTTACCGACTCGGTAAGACATTCTATCTGGTTGAAGGGTGGCTCAAGTATCCGAATCAAAGCGGAAGAGGAGTATTTGAATTAGGTATCGCAGGATTGGAACTGCTCAAGATGTGAAAGAAGGTGCAGATATATGTTGTATGGAAAGTCAATGCGAGTCCGTCACAGTGCGCGACAGACTTCGAAGAGTAGCGATCGTCTACCGAAGATTTTGATGGAATACTGGAAGCTTTGTCTGTGGTGTTCAGAAGGTTGATGATTGATGCATCTCTCCTCGCATGGAGCTGGTGGAAGGAGAGGAGCTCGAGCTCGATGACTAAGCTATCTTATCGCGCTATAACACCAAGTCACGGGTAACAAAGCATCCCATCCCTTTCCTTTCCTTTTCTTCCCTTTCCTTTCCTTTTCTTCCCTTCCTTCTCTTCAAGCTCAACACCACCTCACATTCTCCACAAATTAGGCGCAATGCCCCGCTCTTCAGAGTAACCATTACCTGCATGCAAGTGTCAGGTCACGAAGAAGTATCATTCCAGAACAGGTTCGAGTAAGGGAGTACCGGTAATAGGAGTATCCTCATTGTATATCTGGTGAATCTCGACTTGAATTCTAACTTTTACAAGAATCTACCTATGATGGGAGATTGAAGCAGGATTCAATTTCCTTATTCCCTTCTAAATTCGAACGTATCTCATATATCGCAGCAAAATCTCAGCTTTTTTCATTCATTCGCTTTCGCTCAGTAGCCGGGCCACTATCCTCATCTTAACGGCTATTTACTTCGGATGGGGGTAGGTTGCTTCCGATCCCTAGAACGTCTCAGGGGCTATGTTTTCTACTGAGGCTCAAGTGGTTATGGAATGGTAATTTCAGTCTTCAGGGAGAACAAGAGCTTGCTATTCCACCCGGCCCCCTGCAATCAAAACCTTTCGCAACCGTCTACGCTATGTCTTATTTTGCTGTTCAGAATTCCAATGCACCCCTAGTGCTCATTTCAAGACATGAGACCTTACTGCTCAGCCTTAACGTAAGCGTTCTGCGTACCCCAGCCTGCAACCCCACTGCCCCAGTAAGCTTCTTCAAATAGCAGAGTGCTACTGTCCAACTTTGTTCATAAACTTACACTTGGTCAGATATTATTGAGCCTAGAACGAGACTTCATGATCAAGCGTATTTACTCGCTGCTTGAGAAACATCACTAAATGCGACACCGCAACCTGGATAAGTCTTCCACAATGCCAGCTTGCCCGGCAACATCGCCATCTGAGTCTACATGAGCTCATTCCTGTACTCTAGAACTTAGCTCTTGAATCGTCTCAATACACATCGCAGATTCCCCATTATAAATTTCAGTCATCTCGAACGAGAACAATCAAATACACTTCATAACGAGTCACGGCAAACATCGGTGATTAACAAGACACTTTGGAACGAGGGCACTCGAAGAATCAGCGCCATCACCCTCGTAAGTCTCAGTTATGAGAATCATCAATCAGGCTCAAATTGACGAACTTCTTACTATCCAGAGCGCATCACGTAGGATGTATAAATATTCCCACAATGATTATTGAATAATGCCAACTTGCGTTCACAACACTGTTCACCTGCAATTCTCAATGGCCTGGTCGAGTCAGATTAACAATGTCAACTCGGGTACCATAGGTCGACAAAACATGCTTGCCAAGTTCAAAAAATGGTTTGAAGCATGCAAGCCGGGTGCAGAAAAGAAAGTCCACCGAAAACATGAAGTGTTGACAGCAAGTACGTCCTTGACAGCAAACATCCATTCAGCTTTCAAGTCGTTTCATTTCCAGACTATTTCTTCAAGGATCGAGCGTCAATAAGTCGAATTACAAATAACAAACTTCCTTTCAACGACCCTCTTTCCCACATTCGTGATCCGTGAGCTGTCTATTACTCAGAGCTCACTCTCCTATGGTTGATCAACATGATGTTTTATCTCTCTTGAGTTTTATAACGAGGGAGATGCTGAATTCCTATATTTCGAATATATCAGTGCTTGTATCTATATACCCGTATGGCCTAAACTTATGCCTCTTGCTTAGTATGATCAGGCTATATTTAGCCCCTAATGCGATAAATCCGGTAAGATTTATGCTAGCTAGCCTCGATAGTCTATAACAGTGATATCATATAACTAATAAAGTATTAAAAATAGGTAAAGTCATGTTTATCTGGAGCTTTATTGGCATTGACTTTTAGCGGGCCGAGGTGCTTAAGCCATCGCATTTCAGGGGCCGCATGTGGTGGCGGTAGCTTGGAAATTTGATAGGTCGAGATATTTGGGCTTGCATAAGTTATGTAACGGTTCACTTTATACTTTAGGGGTCCAGATAGGGGTCCAGATGTGAAACCTCAACGTCTATCCGTCTTCGATTCTTCTTCGAGGATAAATGAGTTTTAGAAGCAAGTCTGTCTTATAGGGAAGATATGTATGTTTAGTTACTAGATGTTTATACACGAACTTGATCATTATTGCTTTTTAGTAGTATAAACAAAACCATTTCATTATTTTTATCAACAGTCTCGCTCAGTCAATATATGTCTGATTATACTTGCTAGGACAGAAAAGAAGTCCCAGCTTTTCATTCCATATCCAATACTATCCAATACTAACCAATACTAACAAAAAGAGATTTGCCCCAAAAAATCTGCCAGTATTACAAATGCTGCCAGTTTGAAACAGGCATTACAGCATGCCTTGGGAAAACCACAATCCAAAAGATGTGGTTCATTACCATTACAGGCCGCCTAAATTAAGAAAGGAATATGTCAAAAAGAGCGGTAGTGTTGCTCAGTTTCGTGCTGGGGTATCTCTCTCGCGTTCCATCAATTTCATCCACTCTCCACCTCCCCTTTTTTTCTTTTGTCGCTCACACCTAAGTCCAAACTTCGTAGAACCCCATGCTCAGCATCCAAGTCCATAACCACATAGCAACATCCAGCCTCCTCATCATCCTCCCCTACTTGATATTCTTAAACATCTCATCTGCCCCAAGACTGCCGTCATCGTCATCCAGTATCTTCGCCCGCAACTTACTCAGCTCAGGTAACTTCGGTGGCGGAGGCCCCATCTTCTTCTTCTCCGGCACTACATTTTCCACTCTCTGTGGCGGTGTCTCGTACACAACACTCGTACGATTCCTCCTCCTCCTCCTCCACCACCACCACCACCACCACCTAATCTCTTGAACCAGCTGCCCTTCTTGCCACTACCAGATGCAGTAACACTGGTCATGAAGCTCGCCGGGCTATCCGGCCGCGCCATACCCGTCAGATCGTCCCGCGAGGCGTTGCCGTTGGTGTAATGCGTGTTGAGCGACTTTCGCGACAGGAACTTGCGGATACTGCTTGGGCGCCGCGTCGAGGTTGGACTCATGGGAGGATCGTCTGAGCTATTGGCATGTCCATTTGTCCGACCGCGTTCTACATATTCCGCACCACCACCATTCGTACCATTTTGCGTCTGCGTCTGCACATGCGGTGGAGGAGCTGTTTGCTTCGTAGGTGCAGGTGGAGCTGGCTTCTCTTCGATGGGCGAGTCGGGAGGGGGTGGGATATTGGTGCCGTCTGTGAGAGAGAAGGATACGGGGGTGAGCTTGGGCAGCTGGAAGGTGCCTTTTTTGGTGGGCATCGTTGCGATTTTTGCTTTCTTCTGCTCTGCTCGGTCGGGGAAGAAGAATCCGGATGCGCGTTTCATAGGGGGGAGTATCGGAATAGAAGGTTTCGGTGGAGAAAGAAGTAGATACAGATGCAAGGTAGCCAGCTTCTGCTGCTTTCGGTGCCCTTGAATTTGGGATTGCGTTGTGGCTCGTGCGGAGACCTTGGTTGGGGTTGCTGCGGGAGTGCAAGGTACCCGCTCTAAGATTTTGCGGAGTCGCGTCAATACCAGGCCAAAGGGGAAAAACTGCAATCTTTTACATAATCTCCTTTCTTGCCATGGAAAAATTGTACAGTTGTTTGCGGCGATAAATCGAAGCAAATGTGTGGCTCAAGAGGAGAAATTAGTTATACAGAGGTACGATGGCACGCACCTCTACGATTTAATACTATTCGAGATCGCGTGAACCAATCATTGGATTGAGTTGCATGTGGACGAGGCTAGATACGAAAAGGGAAGAAGTAGAGAACTCTCTTGTAAAGCTTCAAAAGGTTTAACTGAAAAAGGGGCTAATCACGTGATGTGTCCAAAATCAACAGCTATTGGCTTGTCAAGAGTCAGGACGGAAGAACGAACAGAAGATTTGCAGGGTTTCGTTTTTGTCTCTGTATTGAAATTTGGTGATACCTCATCTGACAATGGTTATAGCTTTTGCTCCTACTGATGCGTTCGTTACAGTCTATAGAACAGTGAGTCACTAGAAAAAAGTCTAAAGCTACCACCAAACTTTCCTTATACCGCGTGGACATCTTCAATTACACTACTCACTTCACATAATTTCAGCATTCCCCCGATTAAGTTCGCCTTCTCAGTTCGCCGATTGTAAGCATCCCACTGAAATCCCCTCCAACTCATCATAATGGCATCTAAACCAATCCACTCGATCCCAACCAAAGACCTCTATGCCCGCTGGGCAAAAGTCTACGACAGTGATGGCAATATCCTCCGTAAGCCCTCTCATCCCCCCAGCCCTTCCTATCTCTACTAAGAACATAACAGAATCCATCGATGACGCTCTCCTCCCCTCTTTGCTCACCCAAGCCTTCAGCCTTGTCCCTTCTTCTTCTTCTTCTCCCGTTACCATCACGGAGTTAGGCACTGGTACAGGCAGGAATACCGTCAAGTTGTTGCAACCGCGTGAGGGAGTCAAGATCGAGACTGTAAACGCACTAGATCTAAGTCCCGAAATGCTTGCACTAGCACAATCCCGCTGTTCTTCTCTCGTCGCCACTTCCACTTCCACTCCAGCTTCAGCTTCAAGTCCAAAAGTAGATTTCTACGAATTCGATGCCCTCCAGCCCTCTTTATTCCCAGAAGTCCAAGCTTTAGAGGGGAAGGCGGAATTAGTACTAAGCACGCTTGTTCTCGAACATCTCCCACTCAAGATATTCTTCTCTACGATCAAGAAGTTACTCAACAAGGAAGGGGGCGTACTGGTAATGACAAACATGCACGCAGAGATGGGTCGTCTCTCTCGCGCTGGATTCACAGATACAGAGACGGAGCCGGGTAATGTGGTGAAAGTGCAGGGTGATAGTTTTGTGTATGAAACTGAAGAGGTAGTGAAGGCTGGGAAGGAAGAGGGGTTTGAGATGGTGGGTGAGATGCTGGAAAGAGGGGTTGAGGAGGCGGATGTGGGGGTTGTGGTGGGTGAGAGGGGG